>JAJOZX010002365.1:232500-512500 GCA_023014485.1 Bathynomus jamesi | reverse complement strand
CACTAGATACACACCAAAAAAAATATTTATATCTCGAAAACGAAGCATTTGCAACTGAAACGCTATAGAAGAAAAGTGTCTTAGAATTAAAAAATCTACTTAATGAATATATAATAATTGCTGGAAGTTAGACGGGTATAATACTATAATAATACCTATTTGTTAACTATTGGCTTCAAAAGCAATGGGATCACGCCACTGTTTTGGAGTGCCTAAATTTGTCATCAAAAACCAGTGTTGACTGAATAACTGAATAAAATGGTGATTATGACCCTTTGCCTATTCTTATGGGTAAATATGGATATTACGGCCTCCACCTAATTTTGATGCCAAAATATATTTTCCTAGTAGTGTATGATGTGCTTTGTTCAAATCTGGCCTTCATTTTATGTGGAAATGAACCAATCAAAAGTTATGAGACTTCAAAGTTTTAACATATTTTGGTTCATTTCCCCATAAAATGAAGGCCAGATTTTAACATTGCACATCAAATACTACTAGAAAAATGCATTCCAGTATCCAAATTGCTAGAGAACCTACCTAACCTAACCTACCTACCTAACCTAACCTAACCTAATATTAGGGTTAGGTTAGGTAGGTTCTCTAGCAATTTGGACTGGAATGCATTTTTCGGTACTTGTGGGTTATCTGTCGCCACTTTTTAATTTAATTTTCCAACTTTTTCACAAATACAGATGTGTGTTATCATGTTGCCATTTTTACAAAAATATGCTATTTTTTTCTTAAATTATTTTTATTTCTCAAAATAACAAACATTAATCATATTATTCGGGTGGCATGAACGCGGCGATGGCCTCCAGGATGCCGTCGAATGGGTCGACACTAGCGGGTAGCTTGCTCCTCCACATGAACTCGGCCAGGTAGGTCTTAAGATGGTGTCGGGCCATTCCTCGGTGACGCTTGTTCCTCCACTTTGCTGATCCCCACAAGCGTTCGATATTTTGAGTGTGGACTCCGGTATCTGCATCAACGAAATTGTATCGATGATTAACCTTGAAATGTTGGAAGCCAGCCTCCTGGAGGTCAGTGGTCTTATATCCTCGCCAGCTGTCGGAGTAGATAATGGAACCTTCGGCGATGTTTTCCACAATGGCAGCCAAGAGAGTTGCAGCAGAGCGGTTGGGAACTTGAACGATGAAGCAGTCGTTTGCTTCACGGCAAATTCCTCTGAACATCCATTGTTGTGGTAAAATGCGTCCGGCATTGTTTTTACGCCTCGTGAACAGGCTCTCATCGATCTCAACCACTATTCCTTCGCCGCCGATCTTGGTTTGCTCTAGGTTGGCTAACCTAACCTAACCACACACTAACCTAACTAAAAAATAAATGACCCACAAGTAAAAAGTGGAAACAGATAACCAATAGGTATATTAAAAAGTGGTGACAGATAACCCACAAGTACCCATTTTTCTAGTAGTATTTGATGTGCAATGTTAAAATCTGGCCTTCATTTTATGGGGAAATGAACCAAAATATGTTAAAACTTTGAAGTCTCATAACTTTTGATTGGTTCATTTCCACATAAAATGAAGGCCAGATTTGAACAAAGCACATCATACACTACTAGGAAAATGTATTTTGGCATCAAAATTGGGTGGAGGCCGTAATATCCATATTTACCTCATTGTGTTCAGCACATTAAAATACGTAGGAATCTATGTCGGAAATTTAAAAAATGTATCATGTCCAAAAGTAAAAATTTAACGTATTTTGGTGTGCTCTGTTCAAATATAACCGTCATTTCCTATGCAAATGAAAAGAAATATGATTTTTGGTACATTAAAATAATGCACTAAAAATCATATATATTTTCTATTTGCACAGGAAATAAAGGTTATATTTCAACAGAGCATACCAAAATATACTAGAAAAATATATTTTTGACTACCTATCCTAACTAAACAAACTAACTAAATCTAACCTAACCTAACTAAACAAACTGGTAATTATTCATTTTTTGACCCAGTCTCTTTTTATAATGAGAGCAAACTTTTCTGGTTAATTTTGAGGTGTTATGTACAAATCTGCCATCCGTTTCCTGTGCAAATGCGTAGTTTTCGAGATATCGTCATCTTGAAAACTATGCATTTGCACAGGAAACGGATGGCAGTTTCGTACAAAACACCTCAAAATTAACCAGAAAAGTTTGCACTCGTCATTTTCATTTAAACTAACGAATTTAAATGAAAATGTCATGACTTAACCTAACCGATCATCAAGGGCGTACAGTTGACCTAATAGGTGTCATGTACTGAACTGTCCGCAAAACATTAGGACTGATCAATTTGTGATGCGTGATCTTTACAGGGGCTCCACCCCCGTACCCCCGAGACCTAAATTATACAAATGATACGGTAATGTAATAACATGTGCCAACCTTGCATGGGTAGTCCGCTAAATTTTGCTTGCCTTTAAACTGAAACAACACACGTTTATTTTTAGGATTTTTTTTACAGCACCTAAAGACCTTCTGGTCTTTTCTTAAAATACAAGCACTATTGCATTTAGGGCAGGTCACGGATGTCTTAATTATTCCGTGATTGAAAAAAAGGTCTAAACTCTTGTCTTCATCGAGGGCAATATGGCGGATCACATCTTCAAAATCAAATATGCATAACTGACACGTCATACTTCTAGTCACAAAAAACCAAACTGAACAGAGTTCAACAGACGAACAAATGCTAAAAATGGTTTATTTGTAAAACAGGACAAATTGAATTACGCAGAAGTAGCCAGAATCACCAAAAATAAGAAATATTCACCAAATAGTCGATATATATATATATTGAAAAAACACCAAAAATAGGAAATATAATTTAATAAAAAAACACATTTTATACAAATTTGCACAAGATAATATATATTTTCTTATTCAGTTTTGATTGGTTATTCAATATATATTGCTGTTATAGCTGGGTGTGACTGGGTCAAATGACTAAATTAACTAAACCTAACCTAACTAAACAAACTAACTAAATCTAATCTAGCCTAACTAAACAAACTAACTAAATCTAATCTAACCTAACTAAATCTAATCTAACCTAACTAAATCTAATCTAACCTAACTAAATCTAATCTAACCTAACTAAACAAACTAACTAAATCTAATCTAACCTAACTAAACATTAACTAAATCTAACCTAACCTAAGATCAAAATAATACACTATTTTTACCTTAGATTATTCTTGAGGTGGATAAAGAAGGGCAGCTTGTTTAAGAAAATGAAGTTGGCATGTCTGTGTGTGGCTGTTAATGAACAGGTAGCGGGCAAAGTACTGGGAATAATTATGGCTTCTATTCCCAGCGCTAAGTACCCACTTCTTCATGTCTTCCCAAAGTCTCTCAATATTCTGTGTGAGAGCTCTGCTTTCAGGGTCAACGAAGTTCTGGGAATGGTTTACCGTAAGATGAGTATAACCTAATTCTGATAGAGTACTGTATGCTTGCCAACAGTCATTATGCACAATAGGTCCAGGTTTGATATATTTGTTGATTAATGGAATGAGGGTTTCTGCCGACTGATCCTTCACTAGCACTATAAATTTTTTCTTTGAGACCCTCTCAATACCTCCAAAGACCCACACTCCCTTCACTAAATGACCCTGATTATATTTTGTTTTACCAAATTTACTTTTGTCAATCTTGCAAAATATATGATTTTTGGTGCATTATTTTAATGTACCAAAAATTGTATTTCTTTTCATTTGCACAGTAAATAAAGGTTATATTTGAACAGAGCACACTAAAATACACTAGAAAAATATATTTTTGAATTCAACTTCAGGCCATGTCATTTTCTGCATAATGACCTATGGTAGTATTGGGTGATTTCAATGGCTATGTAGGCTTTCAAGGCTACCAAAAACTGGACAACATGGGGAATATGATAATAGAGTGGATGGATGAATATGGATTAACTTTATTAAATAATGACCCTAAATGTGAAGGTTTATATATATATGAGAGAGAGAGACTTAAAAGAGTGCGATAGACTTTGTACTAGTAACAGACAACATGTATGGTAGATTTAAGATGATGAAAATTGATGAAGAAAGAGAAGAAATTGATCTATCCGATCACAACCTAATCACGGTTTCTTTCTCATGTGATAGAGAAGACAAAACTAGCTACAACAAAGGTGAGTGGAAATCAATGGAATATTACAAAAAAGATCAAGCAGCTTTAGAGATATATGTAAAAATGATGGAAAGAAAAAATCTTGAAAGACACATAGAGGACGTGGAGGGAATGGAAAACCTTATGAAAGAAGTGGCAGATAGTGACCTGAAAAGAACATATAAAAAGAAGATCAATAAGAATACTGGAGTTGAAGAGAAACCCTGGATGAATGAAAAGATTAGAGAAGGGATAAAAAAGAAGAATACATGTGGGGAAGAAAAAGCACACTTCCGACAGAAGTATATGGAACAAAAAAGGAAAGTCCAGATGATAAAGGATGAAATATATAAGCATGAGAAAAAAGTCAGTGAGGAAATAAAAGAGGGAGGAGGTGATAAATTATGGGAGCATATCAACAAACTGAAAGGAAAGGAGGTAAAGAGGAAGACAAACATAGAACTATACAATGAACAAGGAAATAAACTTGCACCTGAAGAGGCAGATAGGAAATTTGAACGCTACTGGTTAGGAATATACCAGAAACATCCAAATAAATTGGATACAGTCTGGACTTGGGGTATGAAGACAGAATTTATAGGAAGGTACAGGCAGAATGATTCTGCCCACAAGTAGTGATGTGAGTCATTTTTTATTGTCGTTTTTTTTGTTTTTTTTGTCATTTTTTTTGTTTAAAACGAAGGTAGTCTGTTTTTTTTTGTTTTAAACTTATTCCATATTTTTTTTCCTTTAATCTAATAAGTATATTAGTATTACCTATAATTTACTATACTACCATGCTTATACGGTTATACCTAGTATATATACTATATAGTCATCTTTTAGAAAAATTGAATCACGCAAAAAGTATATAATAGAAAGGAAAAACAAACCCTCATTTTTTATATGTATATATATTTTTTAACTAGAACATAAAACATTCTTCCTCGTTTCAAACAATATACATAATTGTGATTGGCAAGAGTACCAGTATATATTCCAGATAGAAAAGGAAAATATTCACCTTTTTTTGAACCTTTTTGTTAACCTACATTTCCATGGAAGAATCATCACTAGATTGGGTAGAGCATATATGCTAGTTTCAATATCACAGGTACTGGTATAATATCCAGAATACTGGTATAAAACAATAGATATAATTGTGATTGGCAAGAATACCAGTATATATATATATATATATATATATATATATATATATATATATATATATATAATATAATATTCCAAATAGAAAAATAAAAAAAATATAAATATTTATCTCTTTCTTTAACCTTTGTGTTAACCTAATGCTGTTTAACTTTCATTATCTGATTCTATTTCCATTGAAGAATCATTATCACTAGATTGATTAAAGCAAATAGTTTCAATATCACAGGTACTGGTATTTATTGCAGATTTGGATGTTGACGAAGCCAATGTAGCACCATGTTTTACTTCACTTTCTTGGAATTTTGCATTTTGGGATATAAATACTAGCTTTGCTGCTCTGTCTGTGCTTAATTGGTTTCTTTTGGCTGTATGGATATTACTGTATGTGCTAAATGATCTCGGAGGTAATGAAAGGGCGAAATAGAGGTGTATGAGTTTGTGTAGGTATATATGTGAGTATGCATGCGTATGTATCTGGAATTCTGGATGTATGCATGTGTATGGGGTATACAATAGATATAAATGTGTATATAAGTATTTATGTATATATTGGTATATATGTATATGGGTGTATGTGTATGTATATATATATGGATGGTCTCGTGGGGGGGGGAATATGTCATCGCGGGTCTAAAGGATAGTTAAGTGGGAGATTCAAAATCCGAGGCATGGATGGGAGAGTCCTGGGAAGGTTGGACAATGGGCAGTCAGCTCCCAGCCAGTGTTCTCGCAAGTTTAATGGATCTCAAGATACAAGACTTTCAGTGCAAGAAAGAGGCCAGTTTTTTCTGTAAATAGGCTGAAAAGGACATTCTATACTGGTACCATATGGCCTATTTTATTATTTATTTATTTATTTTTATAATATATATCATTGCAAAAGTATACCTTATAATTAAATTGGCAATATCTATATTAATTATTAAAAAAAACAAAAAAAAACAAAAAAATGACAAAAAAAACAACAAAAAAAACGGTTTTTTTACATCACTACCCACAAGGTCATGGTGAGTAAGAAATATACACTACCCTCCAGCCTAAGAGATCATATAAGTATGGAGTTTAAGATACGAGAAAGCAATGACAGAGATGACCAAGGAGTGATAATAGGAACACTCGAATACCAAATACCACCTACTCTGAGAGAACATATAGATATGGCATTAGAGGTGAGAAATGAGATGGGATATATGGATGAACCTATTATAACAATGAAGGAGATAAAAGAAGGATTAAAAAGTATAAAAAATGGGGAAGCTGCTGGACCAAATGGTGTAAAGCCAGAATTCCTCAAGGCATTGAGCAAGAGTGAAGTGTGCACCCAAGAATTAGCAAATTGCTACAATCAGATCCTGAGAACAGGGAGTCCACCAAGGAATTGGAAGATGTCAAAGACAGTAATGGTGCCAAAGAAGAACAAACCTACAGAGAAAGACCTAAGACCTAAGATCTATATGGTAGCATTAACTGATGTAGCTTACAAGCTGTTCATGTCTATCATAAAAGCAAAGATAGAAGAACACCTAACTAGGAATAATGAGGACAAAGACACGCAAGATGGATTTTCACCAGGGAGAAGAATAGAGGATAATATCTTGAAATATTGTATAGAAAATAGCTACAGAAATAGAAAACCCTTGATAGTGGCAGCAATTGATTTCGCAAAAGCTTTTGATTCAGTAAAAAGAGAGAAACTAGTAGAAGCTCTCATGAGATACAAGATTCACCCAAACATAATAGTCATAGCAAAAATCTATATGGGGGACAGTACTACAGTGAGGCTAAATGATGAGCTATGTAAAGAAATAGAAGTAAGCAGTGGAATAAGACAAGGATGTAATCATGTACCCTATCAGCAACTCTATTCAAATTGGTGACATACCAGATCCTGGAGAAGTTGGATAAAGAAGATATAGGATATAAAGATGAGAAATTTAAAATAAATACATTATTTTTTGCGGATGATGGATTATAGCTATCAATGTCAATAAATGAGGCAAGTGACAATATCAAGAAAGTAATACAAATAGGGAGGACATATGGCATGGAGATTAACAAAAAATAAGAGTAATTTTATGATATTCAACAAAAAAGAAGCACCAGAGCAGATAGAGGGAATTAAAGTGGTAGGTTCAATAAAATATCTGGGCATAATAATTAATAATACAAGGAATTGTTTCCAAAAGCAAAAAGAACTGATGTTCCAAAAGGCACAGAAAATGACAAATATGACCTACTCAGTAATAGAAAAGAGTTGTAACAAACTGGTTGTAGGCGAGGCATTCTGGAAAGGCTTGGTGCTGCCATCAATACTATATGGAACAAATATTATAGAACTAAACAAAACAGAAATGAGAATGGAGTATATGGAACAATACTATCAGCAGGAAGAAGCGTGGCTGAGAGTGGTTTGAGGGGAGAAGTAGGGGCATCAACGATGAGAACGAGAATAATGAAAGGAAAGCTCAACTATGTAAAAAGTATCTTGAAAAATGGCACAGGAAGGTTGGTAGGTGAAATATTTAAAGTAAAAGAAGAAACAAGAGGGAAGTGGATGAAGGAGGTTGAGGGATATATGATTGACTTGAGAATAAATATAAAATACCTAAAAGATTGCGAAAAACAGGAACTGGCAAACAAAATACGTACCTGGGATGAAGACCAATGGAGGAAAGATATGGATGGAAAGGAAAGTTTAAAATTATATAGGAAATAGAAAAGAAGCATTGGAGGCATGGAGGATATACTATATGATAATACCCCAGCCTCAACCATATTGTACAGATGTAGGGCAAATAATTTGGAACTTAATGACAGAAATAGATATATGGGAGGGGACACCAAATGCCCATGTGTGCACATGAAAAAGAAGACCCAGAGCATTTCTTGTTGGACTGTAGTGCATGCAGGGAGGAGAGAGTAAAAGCCATTAAATTACAACAGCTGTTTAAGGCAGACAAAGAGGGGATTATTGGGGGGTTTATCTTTGGGAAGGAAAATATAGACCACAAAAAACAGATATATAAATTCTGGAAAATACAATATCAAATGGTTAGAGCACAGCACAGAGGCTTAGGTGTCTGACATTTCATCACATCGCCTAACTATATGTAACTTCCTTCAAGTGTTAATTACAATTTTGACTTGATCACTCTCTGATTGTATCCTTTTAGGTAAAGATTTGGTGGAACACATCCACCCAAACTAATGACGAAAATAAGTTTTCCTGGTGTATTTCATGCTATTTCAATTGAATTTGACATTGGTAAATATGCAGTTTCATGGCTCCACGAATACCGATATTTTAGTCATAAAAACCATAAATATATATATATATTTGGAGACTGTCTGAAGACCATGGCATTGGTAAAGTTTTTGTAAAACCCAGTAAAGTCTTTTTGGTATTTCTTTACTATTACACCAGTCTCTGGTAGAAAGTTTTAAAAGCTGGTTTTCAATGTTTCTCAATGTGCTGAATTAAAAAATTATACTCATTTCTGTCGCAAATGTTTTAGGTTCGGCCAATTTTGAAAGTGAAATTTGTTTTTCCTATGGTTTTTGATGTGTTTTGTATTAATCTGACTTTCAAAATCTTTGGAAACCACTCATTTTTATGATTCTCCCCACCCAAAAACTCCCGGTTCCCACTGGGGATCACCCAGGTAAAAAAGGGTAGAAAGTTTTAAAAGCTAGGTTCGATCAATTTCTGGTTCATTTTCATGGCTCCATCTAAATTTCTTTCCCAAAGTTGCGGAAGAATACAAAACACTTGTCTGCAATGTAAACAATAGTGTTTTGTATTCCTCTGTGACTGCGGGGAAAAAATTTAGATGGAGCCGTGAAACTGCATCTTTGACATTTATTTTTGGCGCAAATGCACTGTTATGGAGATAACCCCCTCCCCTTCAGGGCTTTGAAGAAGAGGGAAATTGTGGGCTAAAAAGGCCAGAATCAATTGAAACAGCATAAAATACACCAGAAAAACCTATTTTTGTTAGTAATAGTCACAGCAAAAGTAACCTAACCTAACCTAACCTAACCTAACCTGGTAGCTACTACTTACCTTTCCTGGTATAATTGCTTATGGCATTGGATACCACAAAGGTTAATTGACTGCCTGGTTAGATCAACTGTGTATGCCCTTAACAATTGGTTAGGTTAAGTCGTGATATTTTCACTAAAACTAATGAAAATAACACAACTTAACCTAATCAATTGTCAAAGGCATACAGTTGACCTAACTGGACATGGGTACCCCATAATGAATTTGGGACCCAGAAAGGTAAGTAGTACCCTTAACCTAACCTAGGCCTAGATGATGTCCCACTCGGACTGGGAGCTTCCACCATAGACAGCCATTCTAAAGCGACTGTTGAATTCAAATTTCAGCCACTGGACCTGTGCTGGAGTATCATGTGACAATGGGGCAGCTGCTGATTAGCTAATGATGATAACATGATGATGATAAATAGGAATTTTCGCCAAAATTAGTATAGAATATAGTAGTAGTGTTTTTTCGCTCTATCTTGTATAAATATCAATATTGAGTTTGGTGGATGTGTTCTATTGAATCTTAACCTCCTCCTAGTCTCTGAATAAGAAAGACCCATTGTGTTAGGGGTCCTTGACTCAGCTCGGGCCTTTTGCCTAGGCAGAGTTCTGATGATTACAGTATATGGCAGGTTCTCTTAGTTCTGATATGGCTACCAGTTCAGATCTTGAGAGGTTGGCTTTATTAACACCTGGATGAGTTTATGGAAAAACTACTACTAGTACAACATGTTCATTGCCCAACTAGAAAAAAATAATATCCTAGATTTAGTGCTGACAAATAATGCAACTACAATTGACCACATTGTTATAACACCAACTCTACACTCCAACCACAATGTCATGCACATATTTACAAACTTCTCTCCCCACAAATGTAAGCAAGACCTATGCCAAATGGACTTGCCATACTCTGACCTAAACCTGCACAAGTCAGACTGGAAATCAATAAATAACTGTCTGGGAAAATGAATTACAAAACCTAGAACCAGAAGAATGCTGGAGTTGTTGTTGTTGTTGTTGTTTAGCCAATCAGCCCACCCAGATCAAGCAAGCTGGTGGCACACAGGTAACTGATTGCCCTCTTCAGAGTGGACCAGAGGTTCAGCACAATAGTGATGTTTTGTGTTCGTTGTTATGCTAGAGCGGTACAGTCTGTCATAATGTGTTCAATTGCTTGTGGTGTGTCCTGGCACAGGTGGCAGGTGGGTCATTCTCTGTCAGATCAACCAGTGCCTAACACCCTCATCTCTCAGATTTTGCTGAAATTTGGTTTATAGGGAGTTTGTGGGCCCTGAATCCATTTCTGAAATTATAAGGTCAATCCGACCAACGGTTCAAGAGATATGACCTCGGGAAATTTGAGGTCACTAACATTTGGCGACCCATAACTTGGGTAATAATGGTCACAATTATATAAAAGTATATATATTTAGAATCAGAAAACAACAAGGAATCCAAATATGCAAGTTTCAGAACTCTAGGTTGAAAAATAAAAAAGTTATACTGTAACCAAAATTTGAGATCACGATTTGACCTCTGGGGTATCAAATGAGAATTTTTTTTTTAAATGTAAAAAATGAAGGCATAGGCATTGGCTATTAGAATCAGCAAAAAAAAGTTTGTTTATGTTGGTATTTTTCATGTAACTAACATATAAGTGAACACCATATTCATAAGTTGTGCGTCAATTCTACCTATTTTTTCACACTTAAGCTCATAATTTGACCTATAGAAATTAAAATTACATTTTTTTATAGATAAAAACAAAGGCAAAAAATGTAAAATTGTATTTCACTGCTAATCTACACTGGCAATAATAGTTATAATAGTGAAAGGGGAAGACCTACTTAGAGGATTCATGTGCTAGCCTAATACAATTTTTGCATGCTCGATGCTCTCATCAATTTCTTTTTGTGGAAAAATGTATTGAATTCTGCTGCCTCCTCTTAGGGTAGGACAACTCATTACAGTTAATATATGATGTCCTGGCACTGCACATGAATCCTTGTTTGATGGATAATAATATGCACTTGATCCTGATGACCCAGAGGGATGTAGAAAGTTCACAGTGAAATTATCAAACTCTTCACAATATTCCTCCACAATTCCATACCAAACTTGCATGTCATAAATGCAGCCAACATACTCTCCTGGTTTGACACATTTTAGGTTACCAAGCATTGCAGGTTCATTAGTAAAATGACTTTTCCTTATTCTTTTCTTTTCTCCAATGCCACTTGAAATGGGATACACCATCAGTTCTTCCTTGTTTAGGGGAACAAATCTATGATATTTCTGAGTTCCAGGAATAGCCCTACTATCCTTGAATCGATGTTCCAACCGTTCTTCTGCATCTTTCAAATCAGCTGTAGTTACAAAGAAAAAATTTATCTTCTTGCTCAAGTTTTCTTCACAAAACTGAAACATGTGTTCTGGTGTAAGAATTTGCCTCTCTGTAGTTCTCTGCAAACTGGCACGAGCAGTAGCTCTTTTCACTGTTCCTCCAATCCCATCACATGCATTTTTGCCATGGGATGTAGCAAAGAAGTGCCATTCACAAGACAGACCAAAATCCTCTTCATGGTAACAGAGATTTGTGAAGTTGTATCTGTTCTTATATTGGCCAGCACATCCATCTGAGAAATAGTGCACCTTCTTCAATTGTGGGCATCTGAATTTAACATATGTCATAAGCTTCAATATGAATGAGTAAACCATTATAGTGTTGTGTTTTAGTGATGCAGATAAGAAACAGACACTAAAATGGCTAAGTTCATGGTCTGCAGATGATCTATAATAGATGACAAAAGGGTGAACTGTACACTGTGAATTGTCCCAGTGAAACCCTTGGGCAGCATCCTGGACAATGAAAGAATAATTCTCAGAGAAATCACCTACTATAACTACCTCGCTCTGAGGTGGTAGTGTTTCTTTCAACTGCTTGAAGTACTGTGATTGTTGCTGAGCAACAAAGTGATGACGAACCATGCGGGATATTTTCATGCTTAGGGATGATAAGTATTCATGAAGTGGCTCCACCTTATCAACCATTGTACAACGGTCAACAGTCACCCATTGCTTGTAAGATATTTCATTTGGAGCTGATTTCACACTGTCAAGTAACTCAAGAAAATCCAGGACACCCTCTTCTCTTGGGCAATCATTGCAAAGTTGCATCATGCAAGTCTCTCTTTCTCTACTGCAGACACTGTAATCCATAAGATCCTTGTATGAAAGACCTCTTTCTCCCAATGCAGCCAGCTGCAATTTTGGATTTTGATGGTATGTGCAGACACAGACAGAATGAGTCCCACCACTACCGGCAAGCACACAATATGATGGCTGTAATTTTGCAAATGTGGAAAATCCTATTTTGGGATTCTTTTCATCATTTTTATATAGTTCAAACATCTCTCTTAAATTCCCGAGGACCAATCGTTTTTGCACCTTCATTGCACCTTCAGCACTGATAACTTTCACGCAATCCTTTTGGCCAGGACACATACGACTAACCTCTTCTGACTCATAGAATCTTCTAACTATATCTTTGTGTTCTTCAGATATCACTTTTCCTTTGCTCATTAGTGGAATCTTCGGAAGGATTCCATGTTCTGATTTAAGTGAACGGCTTCTTTTCACCATGTATGTTGTAGTTTGAAAGAAACTAGCTGTTTTTTCAATTGTGTATGGTGAGAGTGTCAATATTTGTAGTTTGTGATGGTGACATTTGCTCTCCAGAAATGACTATTTCAATTCATTCATTAATTTGTCTAGATGTTTTTCAGATTTAGTTTCAGGTTTTGAAGTATCACTTACCTCCTCGGTAATTTGAACACCATAACTGAGTTCTAGCCTCTCCTTCAGGTGTTTCTGAGCAGATGATAGCTTACCACGAGCATTGCGCTTTTTCTGGCTTAATGACAGCCCTTCTGAAAAGAACAGAAAAAAGGTTTCACACACCTGAATATTAGTAATTAAATATTAATTATAGTACCTTAAATGCTATATAATTGGCTATATAGTAGATCAAACAGACCTTGTAGTAAAGTATAAGTTATTATATTAATTTATTACTTACTTTTTTTAACTGGTGTTTGGTCATTTTTGCTCATTAGTGGAATCTTCGGAAGGATTCCATGTTCTGATTTAAGTGAACGGCTTCTTTTCACCATGTATGTTGTAGTTTGAAAGAAACTAGCTGTTTTTTCAATTGTGTATGGTGAGAGTGTCAATATTTGTAGTTTGTGATGGTGACATTTGCTCTCCAGAAATGACTATTTCAATTCATTCATTAATTTGTCTAGATGTTTTTCAGATTTAGTTTCAGGTTTTGAAGTATCACTTACCTCCTCGGTAATTTGAACACCATAACTGAGTTCTAGCCTCTCCTTCAGGTGTTTCTGAGCAGATGATAGCTTACCACGAGCATTGCGCTTTTTCTGGCTTAATGACAGCCCTTCTGAAAAGAACAGAAAAAAAGGTTTCACACACCTGAATATTAGTAATTAAATATTAATTATAGTACCTTAAATGCTATATAATTGGCTATATAGTAGATCAAACAGACCTTGTAGTAAAGTATAAGTTATTATATTAATTTATTACTTACTTTTTTTAACTGGTGTTTGGTCATTTTTGCTCATTAGTGGAATCTTCGGAAGGATTCCATGTTCTGATTTAAGTGAACGGCTTCTTTTCACCATGTATGTTGTAGTTTGAAAGAAACTAGCTGTTTTTTCAATTGTGTATGGTGAGAGTGTCAATATTTGTAGTTTGTGATGGTGACATTTGCTCTCCAGAAATGACTATTTCAATTCATTCATTAATTTGTCTAGATGTTTTTCAGATTTAGTTTCAGGTTTTGAAGTATCACTTACCTCCTCGGTAATTTGAACACCATAACTGAGTTCTAGCCTCTCCTTCAGGTGTTTCTGAGCAGATGATAGCTTACCACGAGCATTGCGCTTTTTCTGGCTTAATGACAGCCCTTCTGAAAAGAACAGAAAAAAAGGTTTCACACACCTGAATATTAGTAATTAAATATTAATTATAGTACCTTAAATGCTATATAACTGGCTATATAGTAGATCAAACAGACCTTGTAGTAAAGTATAAGTTATTATATTAATTTATTACTTACTTTTTTTAACTGGTGTTTGGTCCAGAAATGCTAGAACTGGTTCAACTGAAGTTGAAGGATTTTCCTTTATCAAGCAATCACTGTCATTGTCCAGATCTTGAATTGAAGAGATGTTACTCAAGCCACTGATAGTAGATGATTCATTTGAATCCTGCTCAGACTCGTTGTTTTCAGTGGTACTAAGTATAGTGGGGTTTTTCATTATCAGTGTCCAGCAGTTCACACACAACAATGAGTCTTTTTTCACTCTTCCAGCACATTTTTCAACAAGTACATCAGTCACTTTTCTAAGATTGATTGTTATGCGTTTCTTGTGTTTTTGAATAGGGTCCTGGCAGTATTTCAAGTGCCGAACCATTGTATTTTGATCTGTAAAGATATAGGATTTACAATTAGGTAATATATATTTTTTAGAAAATATATAGCTAGACACACTTAATATTTTAGGCCTTGATAGTCTCTGAGGCTCATTAAAACACCATACCCACCAGCCACCCACAGTGCTGGCTGGAACTGTACTAACCTGTAGACAAGGAATTTTGCAACTATCTGTGTTGATTCTGCACTTAGACAAGTAGCAACATGTTTCAACAGGTTTGTTTAGGCTACATGTGAGCTTAGTCTTCCCCTTTCACTATTATAACTATTATTGCCAGTGTAGATTAGCAGTGAAATACAATTTTTATTAAATTCTTGGAGCTTGAGGTCAAATTGATAGCTAAGATATAAAAATTCCTTGAAATGACAAGCAATTTATAAATATGGTGTTCACTTATAAGTTAGTTACATGAAAAGTACCAACATAAACAAACTTTTTATGATTGTTTCTATTAGTCAAGAACTCTGACTTTGTTTTTTATATCTATAAAAAATGTAATTTTAATTTCTATAGGTCAAATTATGAGTTTAAGTGTGAAAAAATAGGTAGAATTGACGCACAACTTGTGAATATGGTGTTCACTTATATGTTAGTTACATGAAAAATACTAACATAAACAAACTTTTTTTTGCTGATTCTAATAGCCAATGCCTATGCCTTCATTTTTTACATTTAAAAAAAAAATTCTCATTTGATACCCCAGAGGTCAAATCGTGACCTCAAATTTTGGTTACAGTGTAACTTTTTTATTTTTCAACCTAGAGTTCTAAAACTTGCATATTTGGATTCCTTGTCGTTTTCTGATTCTAAATATATATACTTTTATATAATTATGACAATTATTACCCAAGTTATGGCTCGCCAAATGTTAGTAACCTCGCGAGTGACCTCAAATTGCCCGAGGTCATATCTCTTGAACCGTTGGTCGGATTGACCTTATAATTTCAGAAATGGATTCAGGGCTCACAAACTCCCTATAAACCAAATTTCAGCAAAATATGAGAGATGAGGGTGTTAATTTCAATTTTTTT
Organism: Bathynomus jamesi; assembly: GCA_023014485.1. Classification (NCBI taxonomy): domain Eukaryota; kingdom Metazoa; phylum Arthropoda; class Malacostraca; order Isopoda; family Cirolanidae; genus Bathynomus; species Bathynomus jamesi. Next base: position 496,589 of record JAJOZX010002365.1, on the reverse strand, counting down.
GGGTTGATCTGACAGAGAATGACCCAGGTGTCATCTGTGTTTATATGTCCGTAAGTTGGGGTGATGTCCATATCGGAATCGTGCTAAGTTAACTCGATCTGACCTGTTAATGGGTGGTGGCTTCGCACCTAGGACCGCATTCGGACTGAGTCATGTCAGTGCTTTGTGGGTTAGGTGTGTGTGTGTGATGTCTGTGGGGCATGTTATGGAATGGAGTATTTGGTTATAATGTGTGTCTGGTGTTACCTTAATAGTGCAAGGTGTCGGTGCATGATTGTACATGTAGTGGCAAGGGTGTTGTGGGTTAGTTGTCGCTGCTACCATGAATTGTGTTCCCCTCATGTCTAAATGTTCCCGAACTTTCAGTATTTTTGTTTCTGTGTGCAGGTGTTCTATTGTTGTTGTTTGAGTGCATCCTGTTATGATACGAAGTGCATTGTTTTGTATTGTCTGTAAGGTGTTTATGCCCTCATGGGCTAGCATAGTCCATAACTGAGCGAATATATTATTTGTATATGAGTGATGTTGTTTCCGGCTCGTGTCCAAAGTTTGTGCCTGTTAGTACCCTAAGCGTGTTAAGTCTTGACGTACATTTGTTTTTAATGTCCTGAATGTGGTTTGCAAAAGATGTTGTATATGACCCCAAGTATTTTGATCCTGTGAGTGTGTGGAATGTTGGTGTTGTTTAGTGTAAGCTGTGGAGTTATCTGGTGTTCTTTTGTATTGCTTGTAAGCAAGGTCATGGTTGATTTTGTGGGTGCTACTTTGAGTCTGTTGTGTGTGAGCCAGTCTTCTATACTGTTTATGTATGTTTGTAGGTTATTTGTAGTGGTGGTGTTGATGTTATGTGTGGATGTTAGAGTGATGTCATCTGCATATGATGATAAGGTAAGCTTGTTATCTTTGGGTGTTGGAATGTCATGTATGTATAAGCTGAACAGTGTTGGTGAGAGAACAGAGCCTTGAGGGACCCCATTTGGAAAAAGCTTGTTTTTGGATGACTTGCCATTAAATGTGATACGTGAGTATCTTCTTGAAAGATAGATGCTCAGCCATCTTTTAGTATTATTGTGCATGTTTGTGTTGAGCATGACTCCAGATTCCTGGGATCTTGGGAGCATTGCTCCAGTAAATTTGACCATGAGAAAAAGTAAATTTGGGTTTGGGTTTTGTTCATCCGCTAGATGTTATGCAATGTTTTTGCGTATACGTTCTTGTACAAACCAATTTTTTTCAATTACAAATTTAGTTATTTTAAGTTTAGTTGGTAATTCCATATTTAACAATTATTTTTATTTTTTGTTAAGCTTCAATGTTTTGATAATTAAAATTTTATTAAAACGTATATTTTTTTAATATAAAATTATCAGGATTGGACTATGTTCCATTGATCTCGGCCAGGTTTGATAAATTGGCCAGATAATTACTTGTGCGGTTTTAAGTAATCCACCATGACTCTAGAATTGAAAAGTTTAGTTAAGTTTAAACTTACTTTTACTTACTCTTCCTTACTTTTACTAAGTTTAAAGCACTTACTTTTACTTACTTTCATTGTACTATATTTACTTACTTTTACTCACTTTTACCATACTATATTTACTAACTTTTACTTATTTTGTATTTTTTCAGGTAGTCAATAATCAATAATGGATCCTAATATTGATGAAGTTGGAGAGAAAAGTGAGGGTGTTAAAAGGGGTTACTTTTGTGGTCAATGCAAGAACAAATATTCAAAGAAGCAAAACTGGGAGGAACATTTTAATTCCAAAAAAAATATTTGTTACAATACAAGAGGTCCCAGAGTTTGGGCCCACAGCTTAGATATTGCAGTAAAGAAATACCAGGATGAAGTGCAGCAAAGAGATACGGCAAAGCAGTCATTTAGTTTGTTCACAAAATGTGCTAGTGCTAGACCTCAGAAAAATGAACCAACTGCTAATCTAGAAAATGAAACTTTTTCACTAGATGTTTCACAGACTGAAGAAAGTGCTTCTCCTCCACCTAAGAAACAAAAGGTAAGTGAGGAATCTGCGCATCAGACTAACAAAACTGCTTTAGAGGAATTTGAAAATCCCCAAATCCAGAAGACATTGAATGCAATTTTGTGCCTAACAAAAGAAACTCACCAAGCTGTTGTGGTTAATAAAGAGAAGAGTCAAAATATGCCTTCAAGTTCAAGTGTTGCATCCAAATCTAATAAAGCAAAAAGCAACAAATTTGACATTTCCATAGCCCATTTAAGCAAGTGTAAATCAATACAAGAAATCCTGAACAATGATTTGATCAAATCTACATTCAAATTGGTGGAAAAGAAGGATCTAGGGCATGCTGATGATTCATTTTCAGTACCAAGTGATATAATGGAAAACATTGCAAATAGTGACACTAATATGCCTGATGTAGATATAGCTGTTGAGGATGAAGATGATGATAATCAAGAAGATATTGATGATGCTTCTGATGATAAAATGTTTACATTATATTGCATAGCTTGCACAGACCCCAAAGCATGTGCTTCAGACAAACATTCTAACATAAAAGGTTACTTCAATGTTAAAGATTTAACCTATGTATGCAAACAAGGAGAAAATCAAGAGAGATGGTTTAGAAATCTGAAAACCCACCTGAAGAGACATTTAATTAAACTTCAGCATCATCAAAGAGCTGCTGTTTATGAAGTGATGAAAACATCTTCTCGGAACACTACTAAACGCATAGAAGACTTATGTGGCAACATCTTATACTACATAATGAAAACAAACACTGCATGGGCTCTATATCCAGTACTTCTAGCTGTATTACATAGGTCAAGTTGTGAGGTTAGAAATTTGAATCATAGCACACATGCGTGCGAGACAATTTGTGAGCTATTAGATAATCAACTTAAAGAACAAACTGTAAAGTGGTTCTTAGAACAAACTTCAGTAACAATAACAGCTGACATTGGAACAATTTTGGGATTAAGCATGCTAGTTGTATTAGTTATGAGTGAAGAAGATAAGACTGTAAAACTTGCTAGGATAAATTTAGTACGCAGCAAATCAGGAGTTTATTTGGCCAATGAAATTTTTGATGTGTTGAAGTCTCCTAATCACTTGAAACTATCTGAAGAAGCAATTAAATCCAAGGTATCTGGAATGGTTGGAGATGGGGGCTTTTTGTAAGGACAATGAGCCATTTAAAAACGAAATGAAAAAGTTGCTTGGAGAAAATTTCAAATTTCGATGGGACTTAATGCATCTTGTGAACAGAGCCCACGTTGATGCATCGAAGAAAATTTGTAAACTAAGTGAGCTTTTAGACTTTATTCAGAATCACACTTCAAATCTGAGATCAGGCCTTGACTATACCAATATGGTTCTTGACAATATCATTGGTTTTAAGAGACCAAAACTCAAATCTGATACTCGCATGGTTAATTACGAATTTGATCAATTTGACAGATTTGTGAAAAATTGTGTGTTTTTTGATCATCCACAAGAGAAAGAAATTAGTGCCAAGTTCTATGTATTGATTTCCTATGTAACAAAGATTATGTTGCAAGTAGCTCAAAAAACCACAGTTAGTGCAGAATTTGTAGAAAATATATTTTATAAAGGAGGGAAAACTGTTATGTTAAGAGTGATGGAAACAATTTCCAAATTAGCTAATGGAGGAAATGCAAATGATGTAGTTTCTGAATTTAAGCATGATACCACAGGGCAGCAAAAGGAACTAACAGCTGAGGATTACATCCTAAATGAAGTTTACAAATACATCAAGAAACGTTCTGATTACTACCAGGTTGCTGAAGTTGCTAGACCATCCAGAACCAGATCTGAAAGTAGTTTTACAAAAGACTCAGTGATAAATTGGCTGACAGAATATATAGAACAGCTGTGGAAAGGAATCACAGAGAGATTAAAGCATTTTGATAAAGATGGATCAACTGCCTGGAGTGAAGCACCAGCTGAAGGGACATTCTCCATTCTTGGTTACATTGTTGAACACAAAGGATCCATTAAGCCATCTCATTTGACTAAGCTGTGCAGAATTGTGAAGGAGGGTCCAGCTCCAGGCACTAGATCTGCTGTAATGATCACACAGAAAGCCATTGATCAGTGGCCAAGCATACATGGCGGTAAATTCACAACAAATGCCTACATGCAAGGTCTAACATCATCCACTGTTGCTGCTGCAATGAATAAATAAACTTAAGGTGAGTTATAAACTGTACATTATTGTATTATTATGTTTAGCTAAAACAATTTGTAATTGGTATGTCGTCAATTCAAGAGTTTACTATCATTAACCTATCTAGTGGTGTAAGGGGAAAAAAAGTAAATTCAGAGCTGTGCTCCAGTAAATTTTTTCAAATCTGGAGTCATGGTGTTGAGTATAAATTTTGTTTATGAGGGGGAAGCGTGGGATAGCATCAAATGGTTTACTAATGTCTATTGTTGCTAATAGTGTATGTTGAGCTGGTCATCTGAAGTTGATGCCATCCATGATGTGCTGCGTCAGGTTAGTGAGTAATGTCATGGTTGAATGGTGAGGTCTGAATCTATGTTGAGTTGTTGATAGTATCATATGTGGTTGGTGATTTGTAAGATTAGTCTTTCTGTTACTTTGGATGGTGTGCATAGTGAAGTAATGGGTCTATAGGAAGCTGGTTCTGTTGGATTTTTGTTTGGTTTGAGTAGTGTAATAATTTTACCTTTTTTCCATATGTCAGGAATAATAGTGTTGGTATGAATTTGTGCTGATATTTGTGAGAGCTAGTATTCCCTGTGGGTCCAAGTGTTTAAGGTGTATGTTAGATATGTTGTCTGGTCCAGTGACCTTCAAATTTGTAATGTTTTTGATGATCTTGGTGGTCTGGTCTGTATTGAAGGGTGTAATGGTTGTGTTGAGTCTGTAGGTTTTCTTGTGCCTGGCTGTTTGTCTGTCTGCATGTTTCTGGTTGTTGTCTCTGTTTAAGTGACTTATCTTTGCATAGCAATTAACTAGAATGTTAGATTGTTGTGTATATGTTGGGATATTATTTTGGCTGCAACAGATAGCCATGTGTGAGGTGTAAATGCCACTGTTAGAGTGGGTAATTGTGTTTATAGTCTCCTATAGCCTGGATGTATCTGTGCAGTGGTTTAGTGTTGTTATGAATTCCCTAAATGTTTGTTTGTTTTCTTTGAGTTTGGTGTTCATTTCTGTGTTAAGCGGTTGTATCTGCTGTTTTATGGTTTGTGTGTGTTATGTTTGAGGTTGTTACGCTGCCTTATGAGGTGGGCTATTTCTCTAGTGTAATTTGGGTTGTATTTTCTAATGTTGCCCTCAGGTATGTATTTGTTTGCATTATTGATGATCTGATTAAATGTCTTGAGTGTTGTATTGATGTTTATGATGGGTGTGCTGTTTAATGTGGTGAATTGTTCCTCAGTTTGTATTTTGAACTGTTCCCAATCAGCTTTCTTGTAATTTATGTAAGTGTGCCTAAGGCTGTTTGGGCAGTGTGTAGAACTTGTTGTAATGATGATGGGCAGGTGGTCTGATGACAGTTTTTTCTGTTCTCCAGTGTGTGTGTGTTGCTAGTGAGGGGGAACAGAACATTATGTCTGGGGAGGATTTTGAGTATCCTGCTTGATGTGGTATATGTATATGTTCTTCTGTATTGTTAAGAATGAAGAGGCTGTTTAGTTGTGTGGCTATGTTGGTGCCTCTGGTGTTGCTTTGGTTGTGCAGGTACCAATAGGCCTGTTCAAAAATCAACTTTTTCTTATTTTCATAGGTTTCTGTATATTTTCCCATGCTTTTTTACCTGAAAAAGCCGAAAATCACAACTATTTTGACCTAGGATGTTGGGAAGCATTGCCGCATGGAGCTTTAAATTTTCTGCCTTGAAATCGGCCGAAGCGCCAATTCCGGGGTCCCTTGAATTATGTTTTGCACTTTAACTTTTGATCTAAACAAGATAGAGCAACAAATTAGGTATCAAATGAAAGAGCATAAAATTAATAAATAATAATAATAAATAAATAATAATTAATAATAATAATAATTATCTATCATTTTTCAGGAAACAACAGAAACTCAATCAGAATCTAGAAAACCATCTACAAGTTACAACTTCACAATGGCATTAAGCAAGGAGCTGAGGGAGCTCCGTGGGCGCACAGTTGATATCTCAGAACCTCCACGTACTGTCCACAGGCAGGTGTCAACTGGGCCATCTACCAGATCTCTCACTGAAACTTTCCTGGTTGGATACCCTTCAGCTTTTATCAGTGGTTCCCAGCTTCCCACCAACAGACAGGCGTTCCAGTATTTCCTTAATCTTCAGAATTTACTGGAAAATGCAGGGAGGCCCATGGTTCAAGACCTTGCATATGAAACAGTTGAATCTATCATCCGATTCTGGCAGATGGCTAGGATCAAGACAATGACCAAGTACAACGCAATGAAGCTCTTCATGAAACTACATGAGAAACATCATGCTCTGGTGAAAAGCAAAGGAAGAGCAAGTAACCCTGGAGGAAAAAGAGGAGCATTTGTGCTGGAATTAGACAGCCTGTTCGATATAGGAGCTCCAGATGCAATCCAGGAAATACAGAACAACAGACTGTTATCCAGAGAGAAGAAAGATGAGGATATCAGGTTCTACGAAGACCAAATGACTGAGAGGAAAGGTCATATGTCTGGTCATGACAAGATTTTTGAGACAAGATCCCTGCAGCAAGCAGCGAGGAATGAAAGACTGCAGCATAGACAAGAACAAGGTAAAACTAATTACTTTGAACGTCACAAAAAGTTTTAAGTTTTACTCCATTGCGATATTTAGCATGTACTTAACAATTACTGTCTTAACATGTTGTACTATTTTACAGCTGCAGCAGAACAAGAGGCAGTTGTTCATGTGGATGACATTACCTGGGGTGACTCAACTGACAATGACGCTAACACAGAGGACATGGATTACCATCAGCCTCGTCCTGGATGTTCTCACCATCAAGACACTGTGACTAGTGTGACTTTGACGTTTCTAAGGAAGGTCATGGAATGTGATGTCATCTGCAATACAGCTGATCATCTTGGTTTATCAGACAATCAAGTTACTGCCATGGTTTCTGCCACCTTGAAAGCTGGAGGGGCTGATCTGAATAACTTCGTCAGCTCAACCTCAACAACACATCACAACAGAATGCTGTCCAGGTATAATATCAGCCAGAGTCACATGTCCAAGTTTTGTGAAAACCCCCCACAGTACGCTGCCTTACACTGGGATGGAAAGTTGCTCAAAGATGTCTTGGGCAGTGAACCTGGAAGTACCTCAGAGACTTTAGCTGTGCTAGTGACTGGTCCACCTTCATACACTGAAGGAAAGTTATTGGGAGTACCTGTCATCGACAATTCTTCTGGCACAGCTCAGGCTGAGGCTTCAATGGATTTACTGGAGACATGGGAACTTACGGATAATGTTACTGCCCTTGTTTTTGACACTACATCCAGTAACAGTGGAGTTCACAGAGGAGCTGCCAAACTGCTAGAGAAAATGCTGAACAAAAAGGTGTTTTATCTGGCCTGTCGACATCACATCCTGGAAATCCTAGTAGAAGCTGTTTGGGAAGGTGAAGGGGCCAGATAATCCCTGGTTTGAGCATCTGAAGGATGTTTGGACGGACTTGTCCAAGGAAAACCCAAAGATGCTGGCTATCAACAGCAAATGGCTGAAGGAAAAGAAGAAGAACAGTGAAGAAATACTCCAAGACATTCTAACAGCAGAAAGGCTTCCAAGAGCCGACTACAGGGAAATGGCTGAACTGACAGTCATTGTTCTTGGAGGAACGCCTCCTCGAGGTATTCACTGGAGTCGACCAGGCGCCATTCATCAGGCCAGATTGATGGCCAGAAACCTATACACCATGAAAATGCTGATGTTTGCAGATCAACTTGAGTACGACGAAGACACTGTATCAAAGCTGGAAAGACTCAACACTTTCCTTGTGCTGTTCTACACTCCCGTATGGATGATGTCAATGTCTGCTGCAGATGCTCCCGTGAATGATCTAAGTCTAATCCAGGACATGTTGAAGTACAAGAAAACTGACCCAGAGCTTGCTGATGCAGTACTCAATAAGATGGAAAACCACAAATGGTACCTGACGCAGGAAGTCGTGCCATTTGCCCTGTTCAGCAGTAGATTGAGTGACACATTGAAGCACGACATTGCTGCCCAGTTACATGCCACTGAGAAGCCAGACAGCTTCAGAACAGGAAAGCCTCTATTCCAGAGAGTCACAGCTAAGACCACCCTGGTTGATCTCATTGGCCCAGAATCACATTTCCTGCTGGACACACTGAACATTGGATCCGAGTGGCTTCTGGAACCTGTCACGTCTTGGCCACAGAATGAGGACTACAGAAAAGCGTTGGACTATGTTAAGAATCTGAAAGCGGTGAATGACATTGCTGAACGTGGTGTCAAGATGATGAGTGACTTTGCAAATGTCATAACAACAGATGCCAAGCAAAGGGACTATCTCCTTCAAGCTGTGGAGTTCAACAGACGCCGCTTTGACAGCTTCAAGAAACAAACTCTCAACAACTGACTATGTAAATGTCATTATGAAATTAATCATCATGTAATGCTTTCACTTCTTGATCGATTAGAATTGTGACAAAATGTTACTCAAATTTGTGTCATGAATAAGGCGCCTTGTCTACCTTGAGTATGAGAAAACGAATTTTGTGATATTTCTGAAATCTTTGTATGTACCAATGTGCCATTTCTTGTTCCAAGACTATCATAATTGTATAAGTTAGAAAGAGGATTAAAAACACTTTAATTTGGTGCCTATTTTGTTGCTCTATCTTGTTTAGATAAAATGTTATAGTGCAAAACATGATTCAAGGGACCCCGAAACTGGTGCTTTTGGCTGATTTCAAGGTAGAAAACTTAAAGCTCCATGCGGCAATGGGGTCATTCCATGTCAACTCAGCCACAAAATGGCACTTTTTGCACTCACCCCTTTCAATTTTGCTCATACTTGGCACAATAGCAGATATACATGCCAAACTTAAATTCCCAAATTATTAGAGCTGACTGACCTTTGGTTACTGAGATACAAGGTCACAAAGTTGTGACATTTTGACCTTTTTTGCGTTAAATGACTATTTTCAAAATGGTGTAACTAAAACACTATTAAAGCTAGAGCATTGATTTTGGTCTCATTTTAAAGCTCTTTAGTAGCCCCTTGTTTATTGTATCTTGTTAAATATCTCTACAGTGAAAAATAAAAAAAATCCCTTCAAAAGTTGACCTTTGACCTTGAATAAAAAAAAATACCTTCTCCTAAAAAATTCAATTTTTTTACATTAATACCTTGAGTCATGTACAACAAAATCCCAAGAAGCTGTAAGTGGCTGATAACTAGTTCAATGTATAAAAAATAAATGAAGTTGGCATCATTCTTCAATTTTAGATTTTTTTTGTCAGTTCATTTATTTAAAAGTTCTGTTCTGATATAGTGTCAGTGAAGACTTAGTTCAACTTAACATTATTAGTTCAAAAACCTTTTTGTGACCTGTGCCAAAAGAAGTCTTTTAAAAGACAACCAGGGTTAAACCCCTCGACAGCCCCAAATCTACTGGAGTAGCGCTGATCCAAAGGCCCAACTAGTATATAAGTACTGTCAACTTTACAGAGTTGACTCCTGACTTCAAGTTAAAGTTAATTTATTTTTACTAAATACATGTATAAAAATTTATTTAATAATTCATTAATTGTTCATTGTTTTCTTTTCAGGATTTTCTTTGTGCTTTTGTGATTTCAGAGTACAAACATGGAACATTTAAAACTGAAACAGAAGTGTGCTGATCCTTTGCTGCGTCACAAAGGTCAGTGTCGAAAGAAGAGTTTGAGAATTGTACCACAGGAACTTGTAAATAAGTTTTCCGATCTGCACTTAACACTACATCACAGACTTTGTAAGCAGTGTAGAGAACATCTTGAGTCCTTGCCTGAGAAAGGAATAGGCACTTTGAATTCAGACATAAATGATGATTCTTCTTGTAGTAGTGAACCACCTGAAAATCTTGAGAAAATTGAAAATATTGACAATAGTGATGCATCAACTTCAGAGCAAAACCATGAGATGTGTACTTTGAATGCTTCTTTTGTTTCAATTGGTGAATCACCCATAAAAAAGAGAAAGCTTGTAGAGCAAAAGTCATATGGAGCTAAAAAACTAAGCAAGGTGACAGAGACAGTTAAGAAGAGAATGGAAACAGTTGCAGGAAAAGAGATTTCTGACTCACAATTTAAGGAGCCATCTGGAGATGTAGACTGTTTAGAAATAATAATAAAAACTCAAGGAAAAATTCAAAAATGAAAATACTAAAAGACGTGATAAAATAAAAATCCTCACTGTATTGCCCAAAAGTTGGAGCATTAGGAAAATTGCTTCAGAATTTAACACAACAAGGCATACAGCATCTATTGCTAAAAAAATAGTTGAAGAAAAAGGTGTCCTTTCAGACCCAAATCCAAAGGGTGGGGAAAGAATTAAACAGGATACTGTTGACGCTATTAAAGCATTTTATCTTTCAGAAGACATCAGTAGAACAATGCCAGGAAAGAAAGACTATTGTAGTATCATTGACAATGAAAGAGGAAGGATACATTTGCAAAAGCATCTTTTACTTTGCAATTTAAAAGAAGCCTATCATATTTTCAAAGAAAGAAATCCTTTGGTTAAGGTGGGATTCAGTAAATTTGCAGAATTGCGTCCAAAGCAGTGTGTTATTGCTGGAGCAACAGGAACTCACTCATCAGTATGTGTCTGTACAATTCATCAGAATGCCAAACTTATGTTTGTAGGAGCTGAATTAGAAAAACTAACTGCAAATGATGACACACCTATTAAGAATGTACGTCATTGTGTTGCCTTTATGGAATGCAATCCTGCCTCACAGAAATGCTGCCTCAGACAATGTGAACAATGTGGAGATCCATCAGATTTAAAAAACAGACTACTGGACATATTTACAAACAACTTCATTGATATCATCAATTTTAAAAAGTGGACCAATACAGATCGGTCAAATCTTGAATCAGTAGAACTGAATACAGATGAATATATTGACCAATTCTGTAACCAACTGAAAGAATACCAGATACATGACTTCAAGACAAAGATGCAAGCAACTTATTACCGTGAAACAAAAATGTCTGAAAGATGGTGAGGTCCTTGCTGTGTGTGATTTTGCTGAAAATTATTCCTTTATTCTTCAAGATGAGGTTCAGAGCTTTCACTGGAACAATGAGATGGCTACTTTACATCCATTTGTTATTTACTATAAAAAGGAAGATGAGATTGCTCACCTTAGCTTTGTTATTATTTCAGAGTGTAACATCCATAACACAGTTGCTGTACATTTGTTTCAAAAGCATCTGATAAAATTCCTGAAAGATAATATCTCATCCATCGGTTCCATCCACAAAATAATTTACTTTTCAGATGGGTGTGCAGGACAGTATAAGAACTGCAAAAACTTTTTGAATCTTTGCCATCACAGAGATGATTTTGGAATTGAGGCACAGTTAAGAGATTAGCTGCAAAAGCTAGTCTACAACGACCTTATGATGAACAAATCCTTACTGCAGAATAGTTATATACATTTGCAAGTGAAAATATTGTAAATATAAAATGTCATTTTCAACCAATAAAGAGCATGAAGAGGAAAGCCAACTTCTCCAAGAAAGACACTCAACTGCAAGGACTATTGCTGGTACACAGAAATTACACCATTTACAGCCAGTTTCATTGACTTCTCTTAAGGTTAAACATTATTCATTATCAGATTATTCAAATATTGAGAAAGTTACTGAAAAGGAAGAAGTTGTGACTGAGGAGAAAATACATGGTTTTGTTACTGCTGCATATGATGGCCATTGGTGGGTGGCATATGTGCTGGAAAAGATACCAGAGAATAGAGAAGTAAAAGTCACATTCCTTCATCCTCATGGCCCAAACCCATCATTTGTGTATCCTGGTCAAGCAGATGAATTAATCTTACCATATTCAGATATTCTAACACAAGTTGAGGCATCTACTACTAATGGACGAACATACAGGATTTGCAAAGAAGTTACTTTGAAGGTATCCAAAGCTTTGGCAGATCTACAGCACAGAAAGGTAAGAATTCAAAATTAAAATGGTCATGTAACTATATATACACTGCATACATTTTAAGTTGTGATAAATGGAAATCAATGAGCACTATACCTATACATATTGTATGTACATTTTAATATGTTACTTGTATTTGTTAATTAGGTAGCTATCTAGGTATACATTAAAAATTGTTTTCTCTTCTAGAAATCACAATAAATTGGGTGGCCCACAAGAATCTTGTCAACTACTGAAAACCATCACATACATGCACAACATACAGGTGAGGTGGGTAAAGAACAAATATTTAAAAATAAGCATTTGCTTGTTTGTAGAAGGCTGCAGATAGTATGTAGATATGGGTTGTATTTGTAAGAGATTGAGCTGACCTTAGACAAAAATGGTTACTGACATACAAGGTCACAAAGTCATGACTTTTTGACAATTTTTGTATAAAATGACTTTTTTCAAAATGTTGCTTGAATTCATTATTTTTTATACATTGAACTAGTTATCAGCCACTTACAGCTTCTTGGGATTTTGTTGTACATGACTCAAGGTATTAATGTAAAAAAATTGAATTTTTTAGGAGAAGGTATTTTTTTTTTATTCAAGGTCAAAGGTCAACTTTTGAAGGGATTTTTTTATTTTTCACAGTAGAGATATTTAACAAGAGACAATAAACAAGGGGCTACTAAAGAGCTTTAAAATGAGACCAAAATCAATGCTCTAGCTTTAATAGTCATTTAACGCAAAAAAGGTCAAAATGTCACAACTTTGTGACCTTGTATCTCAGTAACCAAAGGTTAGTCAGCTCTAATAATTTGGGAATTTAAGTTTGGCATGTATATCTGCTATTGTGCCAAGTATGAGCAAAATTGAAAGGGGTGAGTGTTTTAGGTGGCTGACTTGACATGGAATGACCCAATGCTTCCCAACAACCTAGGTCAAAATGGTTGTGATTTTCGGCCTTTTCAGGTCAAAATGCATGGGAAAAAGTACAGAAACCTATGAAAATAAGAAAAAGTTGATTTTTGAACAGGGCTAAGGTACCAACTAGTGTCTTTAGCGGTGAAATCTCCTCCTAAGATGACATTAGTGAGAGAAGCCAGATTCTGTAACTGTGGATCGTAATTGGCTGGCATCTGAGGTGAACTATCTGGTGGGATGTAAATGTTGATTAGTGTGGTGGTGTGTTTTGCGCGTGTTTTAATGTTAAATGCCTGTATTTCTATCATGTTATCTGCTTGGATTGTGTTTGTAATGTTTTGGCTGGCATCAATGTAGCTAATGCTTTTACGTATGTAAGTGATGAGTCCACCCGAGTTACCCCAAGTACAATCTTGATGGATCACTGTGAAGTCAGGGATGGTGGGTGTTTTTTGTGTGCGTTTTAGTTTTGTTTCTTGTATAAGTGCTATGTGAATGTTTTGTTTGTGTAGAAATTCCTTAAGCTGCATGATTTTGTTTGTGAGGCCATCTACGTTGTACTGTAATATGTTAATATTATACTTCTGTATGTGTCTCATGGTGCTATTGTCTCTCTCTTTGTGTATGGTGACATGTGTAAGTTGCAGTGGGGCCTGGATTAGTCTTAATGTCACTGGAGAGTGAGAGTAGTCTGGGGAGCATGCAATTGTTCCCCGTAAATGAAAAAATAGCTGGAGTAGAATACAATACCTGCTATCATCAGCATTGTACAAGCACACACCAAAGAAAAATGATATTGTAAAGAAGCACCTGACAAAAGAACACAGATACAGAAGGACACTTTGAGAAAGATAAGAAAGCTATCTAAACAACTGACAAAGTAATTAAGTGATACAAGATGTAGTAACATCCAGAAATAGATACTGATGTTAGAACTTAAAATAAAGGTGTCAACCATAAGAGAAAATATTGATAATGAATACAAAGCTATTGGCACTATAAAAGAAAATAGCAAGTTCTTCTTTAGCTATGCTACATGCAAAGCAGTTATCAAAATGAGCGTTGGCCCATTGCTTGCTAAAGATGGACTAACTCTTGCATCTAATCCGCAGGAAATGGCAAACATTCTACAATTTGGGCCTTTTCCAAAATTTGTCCTGTTTCCTATTTTTTTGAAAATAAGATATTTAATGTAGAGTTTTACGCTGATTTAAAATAAAAGTTTTTTTGGAGAAATTATTATTTTAAAAGTTACATGGTGTTCTAGTTTACCTATAGTTACTGTAGAAAAATCTTTTGCATGTATATATTGATTTGTCATACTGTTAATACTATTTTTGATAAATTTCAGCTTTTCTATATATATTGGATAATGTTAAAACTAACAAAAATATCATGACTTAACCTAACCAATTATCAAGGGCGTACAATAGGGGTGCATCGGATATGATATCCGGCTGGATATTGCAAAATATCTGGTATCCGGTAGGATATGGGTCATAGCTGGCTGGATATAGGCCAAGACATTAGAAAAGTAACACCTGTATGAAAATCTGCCATAATATGATGATAATACATTACAAATAATATTTTATATACAAAAAAAATGGAAAGCCCTCCAGGGCCCACCTCTAAACCAGTCCAGCAACACTTTTTATATTAAATCAACACAATACTGATGATAAGAATAAATAAAACATCTGTCCATCCTTAACGATTACAGTTCTATTAATATAATCAGAGCTTTTTATAAAAACGTCTAGGCATTAAATTTTTTAAAAAGAGTAAAATATTGCTAGACCCCTGCACTTGCTTTCCATTCTTTTTTCTCCTTTTTTTCCTTTATTTTCAAAATATTACAAGCTTGACAAATGTAAAACAATACATTGAATACAATATAAAATGCCTGGAATGAAATCAATGAATGGAGGGCAGTATTGTGTAGGTCAGATGCCACCATTCAGCCTGGAGGTCTTCAGAATAAAAAAAACCTCAACAACAGTGATTTAGAACTTTTTCCATTGTGGTGCAGAAACGAGAGCATTTTTCCTCTTTTAGGCAATATTTGGGATTGCCTTGCTTCATAGATGTTTCCATATTCAGAAAACATTCTCTCTGAAAATACAGAGGATGTGGGTGTGCAGAGAAGCTTTGAAACAATAGTTTTAAGGAGAGGAAATTGGTCCTCCTGCTTCCAAATTTGAACTGGACAGCGTTTCCTATCTACAAGAGGTTCAGATGCATATCGGTCTAACTTCCCTGCAATCAGTAGAACAGGAGCAGTCTTTTTATCAACCTTTCTTCTCTTGTAACTTACTTCACCAGATTGCTCTCCTTTTGTGATCTCCATAAAACACGCTGGAATTTGAGCTTCTTTCGCTTCCACTTTCATTACCTTCACTTTCATTTTCATTAGAATCATTACCACCTTCGGCATTTTCAATACCTATGACTTCTTCAATCAGCCAGGATTTAGCCTGCTCTTTTTGATCTTGTTGAAAGAAAGATAACTTATACCACGGATCTATTGTAGTCACAGTCACATAAGCCCTGTTTTTCATTATGTTCAAAGACTTCCCATCATTACTCTCTGACAAGAAATGCGCTCGAAGAGAAGTCAGGAGTTCTCTCTCTGTCGTTTGAACACCTTGGTCATCATGGCCAATCTTTGAAAGAAATATCTCTAAAATACAAATGCTTGGGATTACGGAAGACAAAGTTGATTTTTCCGAACTCATTTCCTGAGTTAGTTGGAAGAATGGTTTTAATATTTTAAGATTTCATATTGGTGTCCATTTGAGGGATGTGATGGTAGGTAATTCACTACGATCAGCCAAATACAGTTGCACTGGAATTTTTAATTTATATAATCTTTCTAGCATCAAATATGCACTGTTCCATCGTGTTGGGACATCTTCAACTAATAGGAGAGGCTCAAGATTTTGCTGCACTTGAATGTGTTTGAAATTGCTACAGGCCAAAGGAGAATGATTAAAGTGAGTTGCAAGGTGGCAACTTTTTGCAAGGATATCAATTACACTCCTCTGAACCATAATTGAGTCACTAATAACCAGTTGGAGTAAATGAATGCTGCAGTGTATTGAAGGTATTTCAGCCAGGTCACTACCAAGAGCCATATTACTAGCTCCATCCCTCACCAATAAATTCCTCTTATTTGCATCAAGATCCCAACTATCCCACATAGAACGAAACTTTTCAGATATATTCTTGCCAGTATGCGACCCTGAGAAATGAGAGGCATGTAGCACAGCATCGTATCTTTCAAAATCTTTACCTCTCCAGTGGCCCAATAATGATATAAAACTTGCTTGAGAGGTTGTGCATGTCCAATTGTCCATATATCTAAAGAAAAGCTGACATGCTTTACTTCTTCCAGCTTCTGAGCAATTTTAGACTTGAACTCATTATAAAGATGAGGAATTATAGTATCAAAGAAGTACCTTCTGCTCGGTAAGAGATATCTGGGTTGGAGGTAGGCCATTAGATCAATAAAACCATCATCATCGACTAAAGTAAATGGCTGGTTGTCCAAAGCCATCATCATGCCAATTTTACAGTGAATCATCACAGACCTGGAGTCATTGATGTCCCATATTTTTTTAGATGAAAAGCTTTCTTCTATTGAGATCTGCTTACTCATTTGGTCCATTTTCTTTTCTTTCAGAGTACTACCAGCAGAAGTTGATGGTCTAGCCCGTATTCTATCTATGCCTATTTCCTTTGATTCAATCGCAGCTATTCTTTTTTTGTCATTTTCATTTTTGGCTTTAGCATACTCTTTTGGATGATTAATCTTCAAATGATTATGAAGAGGTGTTGTGCTAAAAGACTTTTGGCCACCTTTCTCTGTCCCATGTTTGATAATCTTTTGGCAAATATTACACTTTGCAGTGATATCGCTAGGATCATTTATTGTATACAGTGACCACACAAAACTTGTCATGATTAATACTTAATAGTTTAATACAACACAAGAACCTGAAAGAGAACAAAACAATTAAACATCTGAATATACTTAAATTATTATTTATCTTATATTTGGGGGGGTGCTTGCTCCCAATGCAAAACAAAACATAGCAATATGAGTGTAAAAATAATACAGTACTGAATAATATATATATGGCTGGATAGATATGGCCATATCCGGCATATCTGGTATCTGGCTGGATATGAAAAATTCATATCCAGTGCACCCCTAGTGTTACAGTTAACCTAACCAGGCATTCAGTTGACCTGATTGATACCTACTTGTGCGAATTCATGTGGCAATAGAAAAATAACGGTTGAAATCTATTCACACAAATACTTAGTGACATAAGCCAATATTACTAAAGAATACAATAACTCTTGTATTAGTTTTCAGTTGTATTGTTATAGTTTTTGACCTAATACAAAATTACAATAATAAACATAACTTTTGAACTGCTCATTTCTCCAAAAAAAAGACTTGCATTTTTTAAATCAGCGTAAAAATCTACATTAAATACCTCTTATTTTAAAAAAAATTGGAAACAGTCCTAATTTTGGAAAAGCTCCACAATTTCAATATGCTTTAAGCTGGAGTATCCCTGTAGTAGCTAAGAAAATAAAAACCAACATTTTTTGATAGAAAAGAAAATGACCAAGACAGACCATTATTGGAAGATACCATGTCATTCCAGCTCAACTGGTACAGATTTCAGAAAGTTGGTCGGGTGACCATCTCCGATTTTCTTCAAATTTTCAGGGTTGATTCATACACCATTCAATAGCTTAAATCTAAAATTTTAGCTTCCTCAGTCAAAAATGTTTAATTTTATGGTCGCTTAAATGGCCCCACCTTCGACAAAAAATGCCCATGTTGAGCTTGATTGGCCAATGCCTTCATTTTGAGAGGCCTTGAAAAGTGTCTTCTAATAGGAGTAGAAGCTTCAAATTTGTCATACCAATACAACTTATGGTGGGCTTTTCAATTTTTCAAGCTAAAAGGCTGTGGAACAAATAGTTTCTGAGTTACAAGGGCTTAAACATGGCTCCATTTTGAAGCTTGCATCAATTCCTCCCACTTTTACAACTACCATTTTCAAAAGTTTTAGTTCTACATCAATCACAGCTGTTTTAATACTCCTAATAGTCTCTATGGGTTGTAAATTTATGAGTGAAATAAAAAAATAACCAAAAAAGGATTTGTTTTTATTTTTAAAAATTTCCAAAAGTTGATATTTTCACAAAATTTGCAAAATTAACATCAACTTTGGGGCTTAATATAAAGGTGTCCAAAATTAGTCAGGGAGTTGATACTTCTAGTAAAGAAAGATACATATGTGTACAAAAACATATACAGTGAGGCCTTGCATAATGAATTTAATTCGTTCCAGAAGGTCATTCGCAGTGGTGGGCACCGTTAACCAAAAAGTTAACTTCGTTAACCGCTAATCCGTTAACCAAAAAGTTAACTTCGTTAACCGTTAATCCGTTAATTCGTTAAACATGTAACGGAAGTTACCGATAAACCGTTAACGTTAACTTTTATTATAAAAAAAATGAAAAACATAATATGTATATAATTTAATTTTCCCTCTTCTTCTCGTTCTCCATTTTGTCCATGAGATGCATGTTGCCCTTCATGAAAATTAGCATATCAAAGTTTTCATCAGACAGGGATGATCTCTTGGCCCTCAGGATGTCCTTGCCCATAGAGAACAAATGCCCCACTGCAGCACTGGAGGGGATGGCTGTGTTGAACTTGATGAACAAGTCCACCAACACTTGCTCACCCAAGAAGGCAGCATCTGTCAGCAAGTCCTTGGAGTTGGTCTCCAGCCAGGTCTTGACCAAGTTCTGGGCCTTGCCCTTGAGTGACCTGTGGCTTCTGCTGCTCTCTTTTGTCTGGATGACAGCACTGAAGAAGTCATCCTCCTCCTCCTCCTCCTCGTTGTTGCTGCCTCCACTGTTGCTGCCCACTTCGTTGGACTGCTGCTTCATGGCCTCCTCGACTGTACCCTCCATGTTTTTCCTCACCCTGGCGACCTTGGTGTTGTCATACTTGTCCAACCAGATGAGGCAAAACCTGGGATGGAAGGCAGCAGCCAGCTGGCATTCGTCATCCTCCAGGAGGGGTCCAAACCTTTTGTTGATGCCTGCCAAAAGTGCGTCGACCAAGGCGCTGCAGTAGACGAGGCCCTTGGACTTCAAGTCCTTAAGCCTGAAGATTGTCGCAGCAACTGTTGGCAGCAGAGTCCCAAGGTAGGCTTGTTCCTCCCCCTGGATCTTGTTTATTTATGAATTTTTTGGGTTAACGGACTTGAGTTAACGGAAGTTAAATGTAACGGAAGTTAATTAGTCCGATAATGATTTTCAAAGTTAACTTAAAAGTTAAATCGTTAACGAAAAAGTTAACTTCGTTAATTAACGATTAACGGATTAACGGTTTGTGCCCAGCTTTGGTCATTCGTTAACTGAAAAATTTGTTATGCAGTGCATTAGTTCAATGGGATTTTCATCAATTCGTTCCAGAGCCCAAATTTTGACCCTTTTTGCGTTTGTTTACCCATTTTTTTCCAGGCAGAGTTCATGCAAATTGTTGAGACTTCTCTCCATGCTCTCACAACATTCTTGACAGCCTCCAAAATGTTGTAATGCTACTTCCAGAACTGTGTTAAGGTTACAGAATCCTCACTGGAGGTTGCATTATGGCACTGAGCAAACATGAACTTCGTGTATAGCTTCTTGAAGTTTGAAATAACCTGCTGGTCCATAGGTTGGAGCAGTGATGTTGTGTTTGGAGGCAGATATTTCACAGTAATGAAGCTGAAACTTGTCTTGATAATTTTGTCCAGATCTGGGTCATGGGCCTTAGCATTGTCAAGAAGCAATAAGACCTTTAAAGGAAGTTTATTGGTCTCCAGGTATTTTTGCACTGTAGGGCCAAAAACTTCCACAATCCGCTGATTAAATAGGGTTCTTGTCACCCATGCCTTTTTACTGTGTTGCCAAAACACCCCAAGAGTAGATTTAGCACTAATAATGCTTAAAAGCATTAATTATTATTTATTCACTATATTAATTAATGATATTATAATGATAAATCACTGTAAAGCAAAATTTAAAAAAAAATTGATAGCAATTGTACACAACTGCTCACGACAGCTACCAACCTCTAACTGAACAGAAAATATGTTATTACGTTTTTCGTTACCAAATTCGTTCTGCAAGGTAAAATCGTTATTTAAATCAATGGAGCCTTATGGAGGTAATTCGTTAAGCAAAAATTCGCTATTTAAGGCGTTTGTTATGCAAGGCCTCACTGTATTAGGGAATAGATCTCAACTCAACTCCTTCATATAGTTTTGGCTATTCAAAGAAAAGTACTTTTTGTGAAAAATTCTGAATTTTTTCAAAATTTTGAAATGTTTAAATTTCTTTTTACAACATTGAATTGTAATTTTACTTCTATTTTATTACTTGGTAAGTTAATTCACAAATGTTAAATTATCTAAATAAGTTTTACTCATAAAAAAGACATAATATATACCTAGATTATTACTACATTTGCAGTTAACACAACAGATGGACCGCAGTAACCACCATTTTCAGTACAAAATCTTAAATTTAAGTACCGTAGCTTTGTTGTATTCCCTTAATACAAGTGTACAGTACTTAGCTATATACAATAATGAATTCCTGAGTTTTTAAGCATGTGAATTATTGGCTATACGTTCATATTCTTTTTTTAATGTGTGTTGTTTTATGTAAATTTGTATGTAAACTTATATATAGCTAATAACTCTTATGTTTAGACACTGACTCAGGAATTTATTATTGTACTCAGGCTTTAAGTCTGATTGTCTTCAACACTCCATGGCCTCAGCCATAAATTGGCAATTTATTATTCAGCTTGATACAGGTCTGTAGTTACTTAGGCTTTTTTTAAATACTACTCAATTTTAGATAAACAATCATTTGATAACTTTTACTGTCTCCCCATTTTCCCAGCAACTGTAGGTGGTTCAATTGAACACAAAACATGTTGGAATGGAATCCAGCAAATGTCCTCTTGTTCAGGCCATTTAAAAGGATTCTTTTTCATGAAATTTACTAATAGATCCTTCTCAGTATCACACACTTCAACTGGGTCATTCCATGTCAAGTCAGCCACCTAAAACACTCACCCCTTTCAATTTTGCTCATACTTGGCACAATAGCAGATATACATGCCAAACTTAAATTCCCAAATTATTAGAGCTGACTGACCTTTGGTTACTGAGATACAAGGTCACAAAGTTGTGACATTTTGACCTTTTTTGCTTTAAATGACTATTTTCAAAATGGTGTAACTAAAAAACTATTAAAGCTAGAGCATTGATTTTGGTCTCATTTTAAAGCTCTTTAGTAGCCCCTTGTTTATTGTCTCTTGTTAAATATCTCTACTGTGAAAAATAAAAAAATCCCTTCAAAAGTTGACCTTTGACCTTGAATAAAAAAAAAATACCTTCTCCTAAAAAATTCAATTTTTTTACATTAATACCTTGAGTCATGTACAACAAAATCCCAAGAAGCTGTAAGTGGCTGATAACTAGTTCAATGTATAAAAAATAATGAATTCAAGCAACATTTTGAAAAAAGTCATTTTATACAAAAATTGTCAAAAAGTCATGACTTTGTGACCTTGTATGTCAGTAACCATTTTTGTCTAAGGTCAGCTCAATCTCTTACAAATACAACCCATATCTACATACTATCTGCAGCCTTCTACAAACAAGCAAATGCTTATTTTTAAATATTTGTTCTTTACCCACCTCACCTGTATGTTGTGCATGTATGTGATGGTTTTCAGTAGTTGACAAGATTCTTGTGGGCCACCCAATTTATTGTGATTTCTAGAAGAGAAAACAATTTTTAATGTATACCTAGATAGCTACCTAATTAACAAATACAAGTAACATATTAAAATGTACATACAATATGTATAGGTATAGTGCTCATTGATTTCCATTTATCACAACTTAAAATGTATGCAGTGTATATATAGTTACATGACCATTTTAATTTTGAATTCTTACCTTTCTGTGCTGTAGATCTGCCAAAGCTTTGGATGCCTTCAAAGTAACTTCTTTGCAAATCCTGTATGTTCGTCCATTAGTAGTAGATGCCTCAACTTGTGTTAGAATATCTGAATATGGTAAGATTAATTCATCTGGTCGACCAGGATACACAAATGATGGGTTTGGGCCATGAGGATGAAGGAATGTGACTTTTACTTCTCTATTCTCTGGTATCTTTTCCAGCACATATGCCACCCACCAATGGCCATCATATGCAGCAGTAACAAAACCATGTATTTTCTCCTCAGTCACAACTTCTTCCTTTTCAGTAACTTTCTCAATATTTGAATAATCTGATAATGAATAATGTTTAACCTTAAGAGAAGTCAATGAAACTGGCTGTAAATGGTGTAATTTCTGTGTACCAGCAATAGTCCTTGCAGTTGAGTGTCTTTCTTGGAGAAGTTGGCTTTCCTCTTCATGCTCTTTATTGGTTGAAAAATGACATTTTATATTTACAATATTTTCACTTGCAAATGTATATAACTGTTCTGCAGTAAGGATCTGTTCATCATAAGGTCGTTGTAGACTAGCTTTTGCAGCTAATCTCTTAACTGTGCCTCCAACACCATCACAGGGTCCCTTTCCATGACTTGTTGCAAAAAAATTCCATTCTGCCTCAATTCCAAAATCATCTCTGTGATGGCAAAGATTCAAAAAGTTTTTGCAGTTCTTATACTGTCCTGCACACCCATCTGAAAAGTAAATTATTTTGTGGATGGAACCGATGGATGAGATATTATCTTTTAGGAATTTTATCAGATGCTTTTGAAACAAATGTACAGCAACTGTGTTATGGATGTTACACTCTGAAATAATAACAAAGCTAAGGTGAGCAATCTCATCTTCCTTTTTATAGTAAATAACAAATGGATGTAGAGTAGCCATCTCATTGTTCCAGTGAAAGCTCTGAACCTCATCTTGAAGAATAAAGGAATAATTTTCAGCAAAATCACACACAGCAAGGACCTCACCATCTTTCAAAGACATTTTTGTTTCACGGTAATAAGTTGCTTGCATCTTTGTCTTGAAGTCATGTATCTGGTATTCTTTCAGTTGGTTACAGAATTGGTCAATATATTCATCTGTATTCAGTTCTACTGATTCAAGATTTGACCGATCTGTATTGGTCCACTTTTTAAAATTTATGATATCAATGAAGTTGTTTGTAAATATGTCCAGTAGTCTGTTTTTTAAATCTGATGGATCTCCACATTGTTCACATTGTTTCTGTGAGGCAGGATTGCATTCCATAAAGGCAACACAATGACGTACATTCTTAATAGGTGTGTCATCATTTGCAGTTAGTTTTTCTAATTCAGCTCCTACAAACATAAGTTTGGCATTCTGATGAATTGTACAGACACATACTGAGTGAGTTCCTGTTGCTCCAGCAATAACACACTGCTTTGGACGCAATTCTGCAAATTTACTGAATCCCACCTTAACCAAAGGATTTCTTTCTTTGAAAATATGATAGGCTTCTTTTAAATTGCAAAGTAAAAGATGCTTTTGCAAATGTATCCTTCCTCTTTCATTGTCAATGATACTACAATAGTCTTTCTTTCCTGGCATTGTTCTACTGATGTCTTCTGAAAGATAAAATGCTTTAATAGCGTCAACAGTATCCTGTTTAATTCTTTTCCCACCCTTTGGATTTGGGTCTGAAAGGACACCTTTTTCTTCAACTATTTTTTTAGCAATAGATGCTGTATGCCTTGTTGTGTTAAATTCTGAAGCAATTTTCCTAATGCTCCAACTTTTGGGCAATACAGTGAGGATTTTTATTTTATCACTTCTTTTAGTATTTTCATTTTTGAATTTTTCCTTGAGTTGATTTATTATTTCTAAACAGTCTACATCTCCAGATGGCTCCTTAAATTGTGAGTCAGAAATCTCTTTTCCTGCAACTGTTTCCATTCTCTTCTTAACTGTCTCTGTCACCTTGCTTAGTTTTTTAGCTCCATATGACTTTTGCTCTACAAGCTCTCTTTTTTATGGGTGATTCACCAATTGAAACAAAAGAAGCATTCAAAGTACACATCTCATGGTTTTGCTCTGAAGTTGATGCATCACTATTGTCAACATTTTCAATTTTCTCAAGATCTTCAGGTGGTTCACTACTACAAGAAGAATCATCATTTATGTCTGAATTCAAAGTGCCTATTCCTTTCTCAGGCAAGGACTCAAGATGTTCTCTACACTGCTTACAAAGTCTGTGATGTAGTGTTAAGTGCAGATCGGGAAACTTATTTACAAGTTCCTGTGGTACAATTCTCAAACTCTTCTTTCGACACTGACCTTTGTGACAGCAAATGATCAGCACACTTCTGTTTCAGTTTTAAATGTTCCATGTTTGTACTCTGAAATCACAAAAGCACAAAGAAAATCCTGAAAAGAAAACAATGAACAATTAATGAATTATTAAATAAATTTTTATACATGTATTTAGTAAAAATAAATTAACTTTAACTTGAAGTCAGGAGTCAACTCTGTAAAGTTGACAGTACTTATATACTAGTTGGGCCTTTGGATCAGCGCTACTCCAGTAGATTTGGGGCTGTCGAGGGGTTTAACCCTGGTTGTCTTTTAAAAGACTTCTTTTGGCACAGGTCACAAAAAGGTTTTTGAACTAATAATGTTAAGTTGAACTAAGTCTTCACTGACACTATATCAGAACAGAACTTTTAAATAAATGAACTGACAAAAAAAATCTAAAATTGAAGAATGATGCCAACTTCATTTATTTTTTATACATTGAACTAGTTATCAGCCACTTACAGCTTCTTGGGATTTTGTTGTACATGACTCAAGGTATTAATGTAAAAAATTGAATTTTTTAGGAGAAGGTATTTTTTTTTTATTCAAGGTCAAAGGTCAACTTTTGAAGGGATTTTTTTATTTTTCACAGTAGAGATATTTAACAAGAGATAATAAACAAGGGGCTACTAAAGAGCTTTAAAATGAGACCAAAATCAATGCTCTAGCTTTAATAGTTTTTTAGTTACACCGTTTTGAAAATAGTCATTTAAAGCAAAAAAGGTCAAAATGTCACAACTTTGTGACCTTGTATCTCAGTAACCAAAGGTCAGTCAGCTCTAATAATTTGGGAATTTAAGTTTGGTATGTATATCTGCTATTGTGCCAAGTATGAGCAAAATTGAAAGGGGTGAGTGCAAAAAGTGCCATTTTGTGGCTGAGTTGACATGGAATGACCCAACTATGTTTCCAACAAACCAGTCACCTTCATAGAAACAGGCCACATATGTACCAGGTTTATATTGGTAAGCCACATTTTCTTGTGTAGCATTGAGGAAGGAAAGTTGTACGTTAAAGAAATTTTCATCACTAGAAATTTTGTACAGTTTAATGCCTGTTGATGAAGGTCTAAAGCAGTGATATGAACGGGTTCCTGGGATTGTCTTAATTAAGGAATACTTTTTTTCTAACTCAAATAAATTAGCATTTTCCTCAATTTTAGCTGAATCAATGTACAGAAATTGTATACCATTAATATTAGATTTGCACCAATCGAACATCTCTTTTGGATTGGTGATGTGACCTTTACTTGTTGCTTGTAGACTTGCCCGGGCAACTAACCTTTTGACGGTGCCACCAACACCATCACAGGGGTTCTTTCCGTGAGAGGTGGCAAAAACGTTCCATTCACACGTTAGTTGGAAATCTTTTTCATGTAACACTGAATTAATGATGTTTTTATAGTTTTTATATTGACTTGCTGCGCCATCGCTAAAGTAACAAATATGTTTTAGTTTAGGATTCTGACTTTTAAGTAATTTCAAGGCTTCACATAAAAAAGAATGAACTGCAGTTGTGTTGTGTGTAAGTGAATCTGATATTACACACAAATTTGTAACTTTTAGTTCACCATCAGATTTAAGGGCTTCAATGAAAGAGGATCTGGCAGAAGCAATTCTGCTCCTAAGAACAAGTTATTCGTAAATTTTAGATTTTCAACCTTGGCCTTAGTTTAATAAATT
Source organism: Bathynomus jamesi (assembly GCA_023014485.1). Taxonomy (NCBI): domain Eukaryota; kingdom Metazoa; phylum Arthropoda; class Malacostraca; order Isopoda; family Cirolanidae; genus Bathynomus; species Bathynomus jamesi. The sequence goes on along the minus strand of JAJOZX010002365.1, from coordinate 470,408 downwards.
TTGCAGGAATACTTTTATATTTTTTATTGCATTTAATGAAATTTTTATTTTGTCATAGTCTTAAATTTAATTTTTGTTTGTTTTATGCTCAATAAATTTTGTTTTTTCATAAATAAAAAAATAAAAAAAGCCATAATGGCATTGCTACAACCATTAGACTCAAACTTTGCAGGTTATGGGTTTAAAAAGTAGCTTGATGATTCACGTGGTGGTGATGAAATGCCTCTTGTGTAATTATCATCATAGCAGATTTAGAATTAATATACCTTCGGAGTCGGATAGACAAAAAATTGAGGAGTCAGAGTCGGTTTTTTATGTGCTGACTCCACAGCCCTGATATAGAGTTTGTCAGTTTATTTCACATCTGATTCAATGTTTTAAGTGCCAGGTATTTGGTCATATGGATAAGTCTTGTTGGTTGAAAACAGTGAGATGTGTTTACTGCTCTGGAAGTCATGTCATCTCCTCTTGTCCAAAGACTACTAAAATCTGTGTCTATTGTTCTGGTCCCCATACAGCTAGTTTCAGTGGCTGCTCCTACTTTAGAACTGCATAAGAAATAGAGAGGCTCAAACTTGCATCTAATCTCTCTTATAGTGAAGTTAGATCTGTTCTTCAAAATCAAGACCCAAATGTATCCTCAGAAAGAACATTTACAAGTAATGACTTTCCTGTTCTACCAAAACCTATTGTGTCAAGAGAGGAGACTCAAGGCTTGGATGTGGTGAATACCTTCCCCCCCCCCCCACCCACTTCAGAATTCTTGGAGTGGGGTTGTGAGGGGGAGACCTGGCTTGACTGTGGCAATGTCCCAAAGGCCACCTGGAGTGGGATTGTGATGGGGGAGACCCAGCTTGACTGTGGCAAAGGCCCAAAGGCCACCTGGAGTGGGATAGATGGTGGGGCTGCAGTCCCTGAACCCTCTGCCCCCTTTTGGACCTATGGCTCTATCATCTGACACCATTAAAGTTCCGTGTTTGTTTATTCAGTTTCACCCTTCAGAGTGGTAGTAGTCTCTCTAAGAAGACTTTGAGTACTTTATTCAATTTTGTTTCTTTATTTAATGATGCTTTTCGCACTGATCTCAAAATTGACCAGCTGACAAAGTTCCTTGATAAACTGAACCTAAGCCTACATCCAAACAGAAACATCATGTCCAAATTCATAAACCCATTTAATTTTTCATATCCTAAGGTTTTTCACCTCTTGTTTGCTCAGTGGAATGCCTGCAGTCTCCAATCTAACTTGTCAGAATTTAAACTTTTTATTTATACTAAAAAAACCATTTAGTAGCAGTTTGTGAGACTTGGTTAACCTCTAGACTCCATTCTACATTTATTAATTTCACTCAGATCAGAGCAGACAGGGTTTGCTGAGGAGGTGGGGATTTGCTATTTCTGATTCATATTTGTGCTTTAGACCATTACCTCTCCATCCCTTCCCTGCAGGAGTTCTCGAGGTCCTCGCCTTATCTTTAAAAGTAAACAGTGGTACTGGTACTTTAGATATACAGGGTGGGGCACGGGAACCAAGTGTTTTTGGAATAATCAGGAAAATGATATTTATTTTTGTAAAGAAAATATATTGGTAGAACAACATTCGTAAGAACATAGCATTTCATGTCATAATAATCATGTACCAAAAATTATATCTGGCATATGATGTCCTTGGCCGTCGACGCATTGTTGAAGGCATTTACGAAAATTGGCCTCCACTCTTCCCAGCAGGTCTCTGTTGATTTGGATGATTTGTTGACGGATCGCTTCCTTCAATGCATCTAATGTACAGGGCTTGTCCTCGTAGACACGTGACTTGAGGTACCCCCATAGAAAGAAGTCACATGTGGACAAGTCAGGGGACCGAGGGGGCCATGCAATGTCACCAAATCTCGAAATGAGATGGTTGGGAAACGGGGGGCGAAGAACAGCCATTGACGCTCTGGTGGTGTGTGGTGTGGCCCCATCTTGCTGAAACCACAAATGTCGACGAGCAATACGCCTTCTTCGTAACTCAGGGATGAAAAAGGTGTTCACCATCTCAATGTAATGCCCAGATGTTATGGTAACGGTAACCCCATTTTGTTCGAAGAAATAGGGACCGATGACGCCAAACTTTCCCACCGCGCACCAAACTGTAACCTTAGGGCTATGCAGCGGTTTTTCATGGAGTTGTCGCGGATTTTCAGCAGCCCAATACCGACAGTTTTGATTGTTGACGGCCCCATTAAGGTGGAAATGGGCTTCATCACTCATTACCACCATCATGTTTTCATTCTGCTCATAAAGTGCAAGCATTTCCTGTGCAAAATTCAGTCATTGGGGGCAATCGTTTACATTCAATTCCTGCACCATCGCTAACTTGTATGGGTGAAAATGTAATTCTTCATGCAAAATCCGTCTAACAGTACGATTGCTGATTTCGAGTGCAGCTGAATGTCTCCGAGCAGAGCGGCCTGGGCTTTGCAACATCGCTTGTCTGACCCTTTCAACGTTCTCTGGAGTACGCACAGTGCGTTGCGGCCCCTTCAGTTTTGTTTTCATTATTGAGCCTCCTGTTCAAAGATTGTTAACCCAACGTAAGATTGTGTCACGAGCGGGAACAGAGTCATTTCGATGAATGTTGAATCTGCGGCGAAACGCACGCTGAACTGCTGTCACTGTTCCACTCAGCAGCTTCGGGATGCCCAGGAGCTGCACTGCGCCATTACCAGAGACCAAGATGGGAAGCCGATCGACTTGCTCCTTGCTCGTCAAGTCCTGCATGAGCTTGCCGTCCCAGTGAACGACAAGATTGCCGGCCCTCAGCTCTTCCTTGAGCGCCACATTGAGCCTGGAGCAGTGCCTGCGCCGGTGTCGGCGGATGGAGCTGCGGTTGATATCGAGCTCTGCGACGTCGTGCCCAAGCGACCGGGCAACCTCGGTCGGTCACCTTCGTGCGATCCAGCGACGACGCCACAGCCGCCGAAACGATGTTCGTCGTGCCCCGCCTGGAGCGCTTCGGAGCCCGAGGGCTCCCTTCTTCTCCATGGTCGTCGCTCTCCGCTGCGCTTGCGGCACCACTGGAAGAGGACGAAGACCACTCGAGCTCCACTCGGGCCGTAGATGTCGTCGCTTCTTCCTCGGCTCGCTGCCTCCGTCGGTCTTCTTCCCCTTGGCGTTGAGATGCGCGGGCATCGACAGCGGCTAGCGTCGAGTCGACGGACCCCAGCTTGCCGCGCCGACGGGGTTCGCGCTGAGCGAGGAGGAATGCCTTGTCCTCCTCGTTCTTGAGCAGCTCCATGGCGTTAGCGGCAGCGACGTCGAACAGGTTCATCATCCGCTCGCTGAACTCGTCCTCCCGCTTCGCTTGAGCGCCAGCTCACCCCTTGTTCCTCTTCAGATCGTTGAACACCTTGTGGAGCTTCTCAATCTTGGTGACGATGTTGTCCTTCCGGCGGAGGGGGATTCGCGCCTTGGACCACACCTCGGTGACGAGCTCGACGACCTGGTTGGCGGCCTCTCGAAGTGACTTCTTCTGGACGTCGATCCTGTAGACCGTCAGGGCCAAGACCTCTTTTTGCGAAGGAAGTTGCGACCCAGCGATCGATTCCTGCGGGGCAATCAGGTAGCGCAGCTTCGCTGCCATGATCCAGGTTATCTACTTAAAGGTTGAAGGAGTTATTCACTATTCAGTTTAAATTATAATCATTAGAATTTACAGTTTTACACACATTAGTTATCCAACCACTGACGGGTAGCTTGACTTATGGTTAAAGGAGTTATTCAGTTTAAATTATAATCATTAGAATTTACAGTTTTACACACGTTAGTTATCCAACCACTGAAAATCTGGAAAGAATGAAAAAACAAACATTACAAATTATGTAACATTTACTTGAAAGTAAAAAAATTAGCTTAATGGTAATGCTCAATGAGGGAGGGGTAAACGTTGTCCGATTAAAAAAATAAATCACCTAGAGAGTTTTCTCGACCATTCAAACGATTTCCGTGGGTGGGAGCTGAAAAATGTTCAACTTGAAATTTCACCCCCTAAGCAAGGACCACCCTACTGGGTAGTGACCACTTTCCTATCCTCACTGCTCTGCATATTTCACCAGTATCCACCCCTCATAAATGACATCCAACCTGGAAACTACATGACATAGATTGGAGAATTTGGTCTAGAGCTCTTCCTGACAACCCCCTCTATAGAAGGATCCTTGGATGAAAAATTCCAACACTTTACAGCCTTATTAATGGAAACAAGTACCTCTACTAAATGCAAAAAACTTCACTTTTCTATGTGAAGGTAAAAATATGATGATAACCCACTCTAATAGACAGAGTTTATTTCCACAACAGTTTCAATGCCCACTGGCATCCTCTTCGGATGGATACAGAAAAACCTCTACATTGAAGACAATAGGAAATTTTGTTCCTAATGTAGTAATGCTTAGTTAAGAATATTGATTTCTGTTTGATTAATTATTAAAATGTTTAATATAAATTTACTAAAAAATTGTGATGATTACGATAAAGCATGTTTGTTAGATTGTAAATTGTTTAAAATGGGTAAAGTTGGTAGTCCTGGACAGGGCATAAGGAACCGGCTTACCCATGAGGGAACCAGTCTTGAGGCGGACGCGATATGCGTAAGATTTAGAGCCATGTGATCTTAAAGTCAAATTGTTTTGTGTTCCTCTCCAACCTAAATTATTATATAGAAATTTCATACTCGCATACCCCTAACTTAACTAAACCATTTTCGAAATTAATAAAACGTTCATAAGTGTTAAAAAAGAGTGTTAATGAATACCCCCTTCCCCCTTTGTTTTATAACGGTTTTCAAAGTCAGGTCTAGGCGCGCTACCATGATATTTATACAATACGGCAAAAAGAGTGTAGAGAAACAAAGTGATAAATGAAAGAAAGAGCCGATAGAGAATAAATAGAGATATAGTAAAGTAGAAAGAAGCGTAAATAATGAAGGAAAGTAAATTAATAAAGGCGAACACTACATCTGGTGGCTAGCGGCGGTCCTCCTATTATATAATATTTTGAATGAGGCCTACCCACATGCATATTATTTCGATTAAAATTCTTCAAAACCGGTATAATAACCAATAGTGTTAATGAATATTTTATTTTGATTATTAAAATATCTAAATGCAAAGTTGATCTCATTTGCAGGCAAATTTCGATTTTCATGCCTTAAAATTTCATTGTAAATAAAATTTTAAAATGGCGCATTGCCTTCGCATCCTGATAGCGTCCCTGACAAACTTCGCGCCTAAGAATTTAATTTGTTTTTTTTCTTTCGTTTCGTGGGAGTTCGTTGAATTCTGAAATGTTCCCTTTGTCCCATTTTTCATCGTCCAGTTCCATTGCTTTTCGTTTGTCCGACTCAATATTGCGAGTCATTATTACGTTAAATTTCGTTCATTTTGGTTGGAGAGGGCATAGTTTGAAGGTTATCGTGCTGCCTGAAGACTCAAATTTTTCTTTTTTTTCGTCTCTTCTACTGTATGCCTCTTTCAGCTTACTTTTTACTTTTTGTTTAAAACTTTTGGAATTAGTGATAATTGTAATAATCATAATAATATAGAAAAAATTTGTACGTAAGTAAATTGTTAGTTTAAATACAGTGATACACATTTTATATGGTCCTTTCAAAATGTTTTATCAAAAATTTGTGAGAAATTTTCTGGGTTTCATTAGCAGATTTTTTATTATATTTCGATTGCCTGTATATAATAATAGGATTATTTTGTTTATATAGATTTACGGGCTTTTTGCTTCGCTCGCTTCGCGCTATATAGGTTAAGTTACAGTTAATTGACAGTCGAAAGGTAATCTTAAACATATTAAATTTGTCAGATTATAAGTCGCCTTATAGGATTGTGTTAAATTTCAAAATAAGCAGAATTCGTTTAACTGAAATAGAGAAATTGTGTTGTAAAATTTTTTATAAGTTTTTTTTTTATATACTCATTAATTATATACTTACTTATTAACTAATACGTATTTATTAGTTATATATATAATTACATATATTTATATACCCATAAACTTTGGTAGGTAAGCTGATTATTTTTTTCTCCTCTCTCTGTTTCTTTCGTTCATTTCACGACAATTCCGACATATTTGGTAAAATGGCTAGTGTATTGTAAAGAGGGATTTCTTGTAGGCCTATCGTAAAATATTGTTCGGAGATTAACCGTTATTACGGTATGTCTATTGAGTAGTAAATTCTTAGTTATTTAACAAAATTTTAATTGGTTTAACATAAATAAGGATAGGATTTTTCTTTAATAAGCACAAATGTTATGCATAAAATTCTAAATTGTTCTTTCCGCACATAGCATGGAATTTATTAAATATAGGCCTAAAAGTGCAGCAGTAAATTTTATTTTTATTTTGACGGCCAATGTGAGTTACGGTACACATTTTACTAAATCTGGATATTATAATTTTTTTGAATTACAGAAATTTGTGTAGAAAATTTTCATATATTTTCTTTACGTTTTATAAATTCATTCAATAATCAGTTTTATTGGTACAGGTAGGCCAATTTTTATTTTTCTGTCCAGTTCAATGACAATGGTAAAATTTTTAGTTCAAATTTAGATTGTATTCTAAAAAGGATGTTTTAATTTGATATTTTAATTTGGATATTAGAAATGAAAAATGTCTTTTTTTTAGTTCGAGCGTTTGCATGGAAAATATTACGAAATTATGTTAGGATATAATGCAAGTTCATTCAGTTACGTAGGGATATTTGTATAGAGGTTCGCTTACAAACAAAGCGACCGCTCTCAATTAGGAAATGTTTTAGTTTTGTTTACAGTGGATTGTGTGTAATTGTGAGTGCATATTGTCTCTTCTTATTTAGTATAATGATAAAAATTTGTATTTTCACTTGGAAACGATAAATTACTGAGATTTTTGTGATTTGCAAACCATACTGGGGTTTCTGTTGAAGGAGAGAGTTGTCTCTCAGATGTAATTTGCGAATTGCGAGTTCAATTCATATGAAATTTGACGTTTCAAGTTGGAGTTACTGTATTAAAATAATTTTTGGTAGTAATATTTAAATTTTTTTTACTTTTTAATAACTGTTTTGGAAAATTATTATTGTTTAAACCTTCAGTCGGGGTTAACTAGTGAGGTTGAAACATTGACTCGAGTGTACACTCGGAAATGGAGCCTAGATAGCCAGTAACGTTTTTGTGGCATCTTTGTGTGCTCCTCCTCAAAGCAAGAGGGTTCATGATTGTCAGAGAATGGATGACATGAAGTTTCTGGGGTTCATTTTTGTCTTTTGTATTTGGAGGTATTGAGGTGATTTCTGACGATAGTTTGAACAATAATAATTCTTAAATTATATTTATACTGTACAATTTTGTTTAGCGTTTTACGACTTTTTTTATCTTTTTGCGAAATTTTGAGATGTATAATTTTTTTCTTTCCGTGAATTTGGCCAGAGCAAATGTGTAGTTAGTATTTCGAAGTGAACTGTCGAGAAAATTCGATAAATTAAAAATGAAATGATAAGCAGTACAGAAACGTTTCGAATAAACTTTTTTTTCAAAATTGCAAAGGCTCGGTTTGGGGGTCAACCAAGTTGAATCCGAGTTCCATCAAGTGAGTTTAGTCGACTGGATAGGTGATCGATCACCAATGAGAGAGAGAGAAGAGAAACCAAATGGCGCAGGATGGTTTCGGAAGAGAAGAGAGGAACCGAATGCGCATGGACTTGGCGCAGGACAGTTTCGGAAGAGAAGAGAAATTTACGTGTGCAGCGTCTTGGCACACGAAAGTTTCGATCGAAGATGGTCTACTGGTATTTTTTGGGCAGTAGCTGGTCACGTTGCTCGAATGCTTCGCTAAATATGTGTCACAGCGCGCGGTAGACAAGCCACGAGAGCTTGAACGGGTGCCTATGACTGTACTGTCCATACAGACATACAGTAGGTTCGTTGGGAAACGGCCTACGGCGGAGTCATCGTTTGATTGTTGCCAGTAGAAGAGTCTTTCAGCTGGATGTAGGAAGAGCAGCGTTCACCGACAAAAGTGGAGATGAGACAAGGCGAGTTTCTTCATCAACTTCTAGAATTGCAAATTCCGTCCAATTCCAGCGCGTGGTCCCGCTTTCAGATATCTCCCCCCCTGATCCTTTTAGAATTGGACGTCTCTTGTTTTTTTTTTCGCCATTGGAGAGAGAGCGGTACCATTATAGCGTGCTGCCTTGTTGCATGTTGATTGATGCAATCCCTTGCATTCTAGCGAAGTGAGCAGGAGAGCTGCGATTGAAAATTGAAATCCGTTGTCAGCGTGCGGAGTGTCATCTAAACAACGTCCAGCAAATAAATGTACTGATTATTATATAATGAAATTATAAGTGAAAAGGGTCCGATTATTGCCCATATTTGTTGTGTTTTTCGTGAAATAGTATGTGCGCTCTTGATCAGTATTTTATGTAAACTTTTTCTTATTTTTTTTCTATGTTGCCCTGATAGTAACTGTATAACTATACAAATAATTGTTTCAAATGTAAAGCGATCGTTGATGAGAAATTGCAGGAATAGATTGTGAACTTAGGATTTGTGTAGCCATTGTAAGAAAATTTTCTGTTATTTTTTTGGCATGGATAGATTAGTTACAGGTTGTAATTTAATTATTAGAGTGAAATGTTATTTTATGCAAATGTGAAAATTATAAAGTTTTCGGTTTTTATAATATGATACAATATATGTATGGGAATTGTCATTCTATTATTTCTTGTCGATTTCTAAACTGAATTTGTTAAAGAAAAAAAAAAAAAAAATTGTAAAATATATAAATTTGTTGAATAAAATTATGAAATTTGTTAAACGATATTAATAAGTTTTTTAATGAAAAACTTATTTTCAAGGGGGTGATGCGAGTGTAGTAATGCTTAGTTAAGAATATTGATTTCTGTTTGATTAATTATTAAAATGTTTAATATAAATTTACTAAAAAATTGTGATGATTACGATAAAGCATGTTTGTTAGATTGTAAATTGTTTAAAATGGGTAAAGTTGGTAGTCCTGGACAGGGCACAAGGAGCCGGCTTACCCATGAGGGAACCAGTCTTGAGGCGGACGCGATACGCGTAAGATTTAGAGCCATGTGATCTTAAAGTCAAATTGTTTTGTGTTCCTCTCTGACCTAAATTATTATATAGAAATTTCATACTCGCATACCCCTAACTTAACTAAACCATTTTCGAAATTAATAAAATGTTCATAAGTGTTAAAAAAGAGTGTTAATGAATACCCCCTTCCCCCTTTGTTTTATAACGGTTTTCAAAGTCAGGTCTAGGCGCGCTACCATGATATTTATACAATACGGCAAAAAGAGTGTAGAGAAACAAAGTGATAAATGAAAGAAAGAGCCGATAGAGAATAAATAGAGATATAGTAAAGTAGAAAGAAGCGTAAATAATGAAAGAAAGTAAATTAATAAAGGCGAACACTACACTAAATACCACAAATGCTGGTTGACAGATGATTGTAGTGGGGCAGTGGCTACCTGCTGTTGTGCTTGACATTTTTATTCTCATCACCCAACTCTATATAATAAGATCCTCCTACATAAGGCAACTGCTATACGTAGCTCATCATACTATTCATAAGGCAAAGAGAATTTCATGGAGTCAGTTCTGTTCAAACCTCAGTTTCACTTCACCTTCCACCAAGGTTTGGACTCAAATTAGGAGAATCATTAAGGGTACTGAATATTGATTCATAATTCACTTACCCTTATTGTTGTAAATGGTTCTCTGCTAAGTGATGTATGTGCCAAAGCTGAAGTTTTGGGGACCTCCTTCTATTAAGTTTTTGGGACTGTAGCAGTTATTGAAGATGAGGATTTTTGCAGGGACATGCAGAATGGACAGAAAGTTTCCCAGTCTCATCAAAGAAGAACGCTACTCTGTGTGTTCCAAACCTGGTGGTTGCTATTTGTTTCACTTTGTTCCTGAAGCAGAAGTAGAAGGCAAGAAACATGCAGAGGCAATTGCTGATCAAATAATATGTTGGCTTCAAGAAAGAAGACTTGACAGTTCACTGCAGGCTGTTGGTGGAGACTCAACTGCGGTGAACACTGGATGGCAAGGTGGTGTTATGACGCATTTAGAGAAAAAACTTGGAAGAAGGCTTGTTTGGATTGTATGTGATTTGCACACAGGGGAACTACCTCTTCGTCATCTCATCCAGGAGCTTGATGGTCCTACAAAGAGCAACAACAAGTGGTCAGGCCCCCTTGGCAACATGCTAGATGAAGCAACGGAATTAGAAATAAATACAAAATTTCCAAAGGTCGAAGTAGGCCCTCCCCTTCCAGTGTTGTCTGAAGAAGTTATCAAAGACCTCAGCACGGATCAATCTTACGCTTATCGTATTGTTCAAGCAATCAGATCTGGAGAGTTGCCTCAAAATCTGGCTCTCTTGGAGATTGGACCCATAAGTCACAGTTGTTGGTTAACTACAGTGATTCGTTTCTGCAGGATTTGGGTTTCCAAACATGCACTGAAGGGCAAAATGCTACAGAATTTGATGTTGATTGTTGAATTTATTATTGGGTTTTATCTTCCTCACTGGTTCAATGTAAAACTTAATCCAATGTGGATGGAGGGGCCCAACCATATCTTGTTTCAATTACAGCTACTGAGAACCCAAAGGGAAGTAGTGGTGGACATTGTGTTACCTGTGGTGAGAAGGTCCGCTTGGTATGCTAGGCCAGAGGCAGTTTTGCAAGCAATACTCTGCAGCCAATGTACCAAAGAGTGAACTGAGGCTGTGGAAATCATTCTAAAGCTTGGAGGAACATCACTAGATGATGACCAGCTGGGAGACTGCTCTGTTCAGACAAGGAAGGTACCTCCGATAAACGTCAATGCTACGAAATTGTCAGAATTAGTTAACTTGAGTTCGGAAGTTTTGGAGCCACCACTGACAATATGTATAACAAACAAAAATTTAACACAACTTAAAGAGGTGTGAAAATGGTCACAGAAGCAGCTAGTCAAGTTTACAGTCACGAGAGGCGAGAAGGCTACATCAAAGCGCAAGTAGCAAGCCAAATGCTGATGTCAAGGAACTGCAGCAAAAAGGACATGACTGCATTGGTTACTTTCAAATAAAGACACTGATATCTTATTGTCACTTTAAATGTTGATAGGATGTTTGCGCACATTTGTTATTTTGTTACGAATTTACGGAAAAATTGAATTTTTGAATTAAAATTGATGTAGGTAGGAGTTATTTTTTATTGTTTTTGAAGTAAGGATATTATTTTGTATGCCAAATAATTACATTAAATTGCTACCAAATCACATGATTTTCAATTTAGTCATTTCACCCCCAAAATTGACACACCCTAATGCACTATGTCTGCATATTTGGCATGTGTGAAGGTGTGTGGCATTCTTAACACTGCTTCAAACACCAAACAATGTCACTCACAACAGTCAGCTGTCAATTGGCTTATGTTACATGCTTACATTACAGCTTACATGGTTCAAGGTTATAGGGGAGGGAAGGGGGAAGAAGAGCTGCATGCACATCAGATTCAAACAGCTCTATCTCCGTAACCATTCAGAATTAGACATGTTCATATGAACTCTCTTTCTCACCTCCCGAAGTATTGACCTTTCCTCCTGAAACACCCTGTACACACACACACACACAGTTCTTTTCGCAAGAAACCCCAACTATAAAATGGTTATTAGTTGTAGCATAGTTTTCAAACTTTAACATCCTGACATTTCATAAAAGCCACCATTAATTTAATATTATTGTTACCAATAAAACTAATGAGAATCTAATAAATTATTTGTAATAATTATAATTTGCAGTTAATGCTGTTAAATGTTTTTGAAAGTTATTAAATATGGATTTTAAATATTTATTACAGGATACGGTTTAAAAATAATTAGGCTATAGTTGCAACTGGTGCAGAGAAAATTGCTGTGTGGCTACGTGGTTTAGTAGTAGCCAGTTCATATGGAAGGTCTATTTTTTAAATAACTTAAATGGTATATGTCCTGTTTATAGTACCTATGTGCTAAGTGCAGTACACTCAAACCCCGTTAGTTCGCACTCCATTATTTCATATTTTGGGTTAATTTGTACATTTCTTTGACCCTTTGAAATATCCGAAGAATATTCCCAGATTTCGCAGAGATCTACTTGGAAAGTGACCCTTTGGAAGTTGAAGGTGAAGATTGTATTTATCTCTAACAGTTCCTAATATGTACAAAATAATGTGTGGTAAAATATTAAAAAAATACATGTTACGTTTAGTGTAAACTTGTGCCTGGAATCTGAAATTAATTTGTGACTACGTATTCAGAATAAGTTAGTTACCACTACTATGATGCATCATAAGACCAATAACAAAACTAAACATTAATAATGTACATACTGTACAGTATTACATAAAACTGTATATTACTACTACTTAATATTATGAAGAAAGTTTAAAAATTTTGCAGTTAATTTATACAGTACATTTTAGTTACTGGACAGTAGATTTAAGAAGTACACCACACACTCGTATAAAATGTTAAATACCCAACAAGTTTTGTATACAAATACTTCGATACTTCATACAAAAGTTCAAAATATTCAACTAATTTTGTACTGTTTGGTTAATTCATATCCTCTGGATTATTCAACAAGGGTAGAACCCTGAAAGTGTCAAATTAATGGGGTTTGAGTGTAGTTCCATACATCCTATTATTAAAGTTGTTACTCATAGTCATACCTAATATTTTATTTCCAGAATTATATTATGATAATTTAAAATATGGGAAGCATAAGACAAGATCCATTTAGTCGCATTGAAAACTTGACTTTCCGCATTTATACAGATGAAGAAATTGAAAAAATATCAGTCATTCATGTCACAGATGAAATTTCACTGAACAGTTTAGGACATTTACTTGATAATGGAATATATGATTTGCATATGGGTATAGTATTGGTTTTATTTTTTATTTTTAGGACATAGGGCTAATATTTAAGCTTTATAATGTTAAGGGATTTACATTTTTCTTTTGGTAGGCCTAGCTGTAGTTTGAAAGTGAAAGTTTTGAATAATTTTTTATAGATTGTTGCATTGAGCAAATTAAGTTCCCATGATTAGGATTCACGTAATTAACAAGTTCGGCACAGTACTGTACATATGGTTATACAAAAGGAAGGAGTTTGAGCTAATAAATGTGTTGTTTATTTTTAACTTGGGCAGAAGTTCTTCAGAATTCACAATTTTCTAGTTTATTTAAGCAATTTGAATTGCCTGTTTAATTAAGTGGCTATGAAATTTAGTAAGATTTAAAATTTTAAATTTGCATCAGAATTTCGTTATTAAGGTACAGTATGGTACATTAAGAATGAACTTTGGTGTCTCTATCCTATAATAATAATAATGGCATTTCCCAATCTTTTGTGGTCACAGACCCTTTCTAACCCAGGTAAATTCTGTGGACCCCCCCCCACCCCTCCCTCCTCCTCCATAGTGTTAATTTGTTTAACTTTCTGATATAGGAGAAAAATACAAATTGTGAAAATTAGTGTATGATTATATTATTTATCATTGTATCATTGCAAGAATGAACTTTTACACTAAAAAAAAAAAAAAGTAACAATTATACAAATTATTTTTGTTAGCATAGTAATATTTGGAATTATGTTTGTAAATACTAATGAGTAATGAGGACCCCCTGAGATGTGACTGCAGACCCTTGGAGGTCCACAGACCACAGTTAGGGAAACCCTGTCCTATAATGCAAATTTTAGTCTTCTAAATTGAATACCTGATACAGTAAAACCCCACAACAACAGGACTGGATATAACAGAGTGCATATTTCCAATAGAAAATACAGTAATTCCTTGTTTTATGTGGGGGTTCTGTGCTTGTGCGACCTGTGTATAACAAAAAACCACGTATACAAGACACGATATTCTTACATTCAGTTTACCCACATCCATTTACAAGTTACATGGGCCTATATATAGCCTGATTTAACCTTATTAACAAGTATTAAGCTATAAATACAGTTAGTAAATCATGTTTTTAATGAAAAAGTTATAATCCTGGAGATATAATTACACATGCTTACACAATGAAGGCTGACACACAAACTGGGCAACCAGCCATGGTGCACCACTAGCAACTGCGTGGTGGCTGACTCAATAGGTGCGCTGCACAGTAGGGTGGATCACTTTTCACTTTTTTTAAAAATTATAGGTGGTCAAAGTTTTTCCCATGATTTGGTTCAGTGGAAGTACACTGACACCATTTTTACCAAAATCGATCAATATTTAGGGGGTCGTGCATCAACCTTGGAAATTTGGCCAAATTGACAATTTTTTACTGAATAAAGATAAATCATCAAATGACCATATTTTCTGAATCCTTTCAGTGAAAGAAATCCTCTCAGATACTTACCAAGTTGATCGGACAAGTGGTTTAGAAGTTACACTCACCTAGAAATAACATTAAAATTTAAAATACCGTATTTGTCCCCTGTTATGGACGTAATCATAACATCAGTAGCTGGCGCATCCTAAAATCCCAATTACACACACACGTTATGTCTATGACCAATATTTTTACTAATCACAGTTTGCTTTTTACAGATCAACTGTGTCAATTGATTCTTGTTTGATAAGTCTAGACTTTAGTACAATGGATAAACTGTTAACAACCAGGAGTGGGAAGACTCTGAAAGTTACTTATTCTGGAAAAGAGAAAGCAGCAACAACAGCACCACCTTCTCTAAGGTCAGCCATCTTCCTCGATTGGTGGTGCCAAATTGCCAACCACCCATCAAGTTCTCCAGTACTTCTTCTATGCCAAGCAGGAAACTACTGACAGGAAGGCCGCCGTAAAAGACACGGTGGCCAATGTTCTGGCATTTTGGAACATGGCACGTATAAAGACGATCATGAGGCGTAACTGCGAAAGAAAACTGGAGTTACTGTGGGAAGAGTGGCGCTCGCTGCAGAAGAGCAAGATGAGAGAGAGTGACGCGGGAAAAGGCAGGGAGAAGTTTTCAGAAAATCTGAACAAGCTCTGGGACATTGGAGCTCCCGATGCTATTGAAGAGATACAGAAAAGTCGACTGCTCTCAGACAACAACAAAGAAGAAGAAGATTAAATTTTATGAGGATCAATGGGGCCTGCGCCAGGCTGAGAGCGACGATGAATCTATAGAAAGTAGATCATCGAGCAACTCTGAATCACAGCTAGAACCACCATACCGACAGCCGAGAGAATCAACTGTATCAATCAGCCTTCCTCACCGCATCCTCAATGCACCGGCTGTTATTGAAGTGGCTGATCACTTCCGGATGTCCAATAATCAGGTGTGTATATATATCAGTAATGATATTTCCTTGACAAAGATATAATAGACATAATGATGGAAAATTTAGTGATTATTTTGTCACATAAAAACCATACGCATCCTTGTCAATTTCCTTTCAATTTCGCACATAGGTGGCAAGTGTAGTGGCGGCAGTCCTACGTTCAGCAGATCCTCCCGCAGACCTGGACAAATTCAGTATCTCGAAGGCCATGTCTCGCCGTGGAAGAGTGGCACATCATTGTGAAGTGTCGACAGCTGTGCAGAAATCCTTTGTATCTCCGAGGCATGCTGTCGTCCACTGGGATGGTAATCAAGGTCAGTTTTGCCCTCACCGTGGATGACAGTGAATTAACGTGTTCCAGTGATGACAGTGGATTGACATATTCCAGTGGATGATAATGGATTGGCATGTATGACATACGTTTCAGGACACTCTTGGATCATTGGAGCACCACCAGGCGATTCTCATCTCTGGAGCTCCCCAATGCACAGAAGGAAAGTTGCTGGCCATTCCGACTGTTGCTGATGGCACCGGTCTGTCCCAGGCCCAGGCGACCTTTCGTGCTTTCAAAAACTGGGGATGCGAGAACAACGTGATTGAACTGTGCTTCGACACAACTTCCTCCAATACGGGGAGGGTGCAGGGTGCGGTGGTCCAGCTGGAGAACATGCTTGGTAAACCGCTCTTCCAGCTGGGCTGTCGCCATCACGTTATGGAGCTCATCATGGGGGCAGTGGTCATCACCGTGTCTGGAAGAACCACAGCACCAACTGAACCTTTGTTCCAGTATCTGAGGAGAAGGTGAATTTCAAGTCTAAGGCCCATTTGTTTTCTCCAATGATTTTTTGCCTTCAGAGCAATTGAGATATCAGCATCCTTCTACTAATGATGTTAATAGCAGTTGAAAAGGGAAACCAGTCATTTTCATAACTCCCCTTTCAGGTGGGACAAGCTTGACCTCTCGACTTATCGCGAGCTGGAGATCGAGCATTTGGCGGAGGTGACGTGGCTGATGGAGCTCCGAGATGAGGCAGTCAAGTTCCTCGGCACTGCTTCTGGTCTTGTCAGAGAAGACTACCGAGAAGTGGCGGAGATTACACTCCTGGTACTCGGGGCCCAGCCATGTCGTGGCACACACTTCATGCGCCCAGGAGCCTACCATCATGCGAGGTG
Organism: Bathynomus jamesi; assembly: GCA_023014485.1. Classification (NCBI taxonomy): domain Eukaryota; kingdom Metazoa; phylum Arthropoda; class Malacostraca; order Isopoda; family Cirolanidae; genus Bathynomus; species Bathynomus jamesi. The sequence goes on along the minus strand of JAJOZX010002365.1, from coordinate 453,854 downwards.
GATGGCCAAGGTTGGTATTTTGAATTAGAAGTTAAATATTGTATTGCCTTCTGCAAACAGCCATTTGAAGTCCCTACCAGAAAAAAATAAGATAAATAATTTACCATTAAACAAACTTATATGGAGTGGTATCGGTATTTATACATCACAGTGTGTATTTGTTTCAGATCATCTACTACACGAAGCTCCTGATGTTCAGAGGTCAGCTGGAGTTCGACGATGAGCTGGTACAGAAACTTCAGAGAGTGGTACTATTTACTACAATCCTCTACGCTCCTGTCACAGCTGATGCCCCGCTGAATGACCTTGTGTTGTACCAGCGTCTTCTGCAGTACAGGGCTGTGGATCGCGAGATTGCAGAGGCTTCACTGGCAGTGATCAGGCAGCAGTTGTGGTATCTGAGGCCTCAGACCGTCGTTTTCGCCCTCTGCAGTGACAAAGTGGAAGACACTGTGAAGCACGAGATGGCAAAGAAGCTGTGCCACCTCGCTGTGCCCAAGGACTTCACGTATGACAATGTCTCGGTTGATGACATGATGCGCCTTCTGGACCTGATCGATGAGTCATCATGGTTCGTGTTCACAGGCCTGCAGGTGTGCGTGTCTACATGGCTCACTCTGCCGGTGAATAAGTGCGATCAAGATAAGAACTACTGTGATCTGAAGAATGTCATCTTGCATCTGAAAGTTACCAACGACGTGGCAGAGAGGGATAAACTGATAGAAGATTACGCGAACACTGTCACAAAAGACGAGTCACAGCTGCAGGGTCTTCTTCAGCTCGTGGAAAAGAGCCGGAAAGAACTCGGTGACTTCAAGAAGTCGTCACTTGCCAAGATGTAGCGCAGAGGGAAAGGGAGTTAGCAGAAAGAGTACATGGCGCATGCCTTAAGATGATGTGTGTTCTAACCACGATTCATACAGTTTTTGAACCTAGTTAGGGGCACTGGAGTAAGTGCCTTTAGTGATATCGGTAAACCGTTTTAATACAAAATACATTTGATCTTTCCTTATTCATTTTATCTTATCCTAAAAAGCAGACAATGGCAGACAGCATATGGAGGTATGGGGACAAATACGGTATTTTAAATTTTAATGCTATCTCAAGGTGAGTATAACTTCTAAACCACTTGTCCTATGAACTTGGTAAGTATCTGAGAGGATTTCTTTCACTGAGGGTATTCAGAAAATATGGTCATTTGATGATTTATCTGTATTCATGAAAAATTGTCAATTTGGCCAAATTTCCAAAATTGAAATTTTCAAGGTCGATGCACGACCCCTAAATATTAATCGATTTTGGTGAAAATGGTGTCAGTGTACTTCCACTGAACCAAATCATGGGAAAAACTTTGACCAGCTATAATTTAAAAAAAAAGTGAAAAGTGATCCACCCTACTGCACAGTATGTAATTGTGCTACACGTGGAACTGGCACGCAATATTTATCTATTCTAATATGGCGTGGCTTACCCGTGTATATACAAAACTGTGTAAAACAAGGGATTACTGTACTGTGAAAATACCAGGAAATAACTGATATTGGGAATAAATTTCAATGCACTTCAGAAAAGCCACATGGTACATTACTACTAGAAAATTCTTCAGAAAATACCCAAAAGACTGGAAAATATTTCTCTTAGGAGAGAAATTCTGAAACACTTCAGAAAAACAGTGTGATGCAATACTTTCTAGGAAATTCTTCAGAAAATATTGGAAGATAACAGAAAACCTTTCCACTTTTTGAGATATTTTCTAATATTATTAGAACCTTAACATATGCCAAATAAAGTTTTCAATAACAGAAAAAAATCCCCTCCATTAGTCTATTGTTGAGGGGTTTTACTGCATAATGTTGAAACTTTCATTTTCACTATCCATTATAGTTCAAATTAAAAAGCTGATTACAGGGAGTCCTTGTACAATGTAAACTTATGTAAGGCTCATTCCATGACAAATCATGCAAAAAAAGAAAAAGTGCACCATACCCTCATAGATTTTGCTTAAATTTGGTGTATAGAATGGTCTATGCTAGTATGTACCAAATTTCAAATATCAGCTCAATTGGAGTTATGGTTCAAAAGTTATGCTTCCCCCTTTTTTGAGGGGGGGACAAAAACTGGAAATTTTCAAACCACCATAACTCAGTCCCAAATTGACATGGAACAGTGATTTAAAGTGTGTATGAAAGGTAATTGCACACAACAAATTAGCATAAGCAGAAAAAATGGCTAAAATTAACAGAAAAAAAGTTATGACACTATTCCTAAATTACAGATTTTTTTAAATTTTCATATATACAGAAAATGAGTTTCAACCTTATTCTATCAATATATGAAAAGAAATGTGTATTTGCATATAAAATAGGTATTTACAGATTTGAAAATGACTACTTTCACTTGAGACAATAATTTCTAATAAACTGTTCAACATTCTCATTGACTTCTGGTATATAGATTAGTGTACTTGTTAAAAATGTAAATACATGTGTGTTAAACTAGTATTCTAAGAACTAAACATAAATCACTAATACCTACCATAAAATATCTTCCCAGGATAACTATTGCCTAACTAGAGAGATCTTTATTTTGTTTTCTGTGATGCACAAAGCATTCACTGTGTTCTCATTTAATGTATATATTTTTTTTCATTTTGAACAGATTTATGTACATATACGCATAGGTAGTGTTTTAAATAAGTAAAAGTGTTTGATGAAAATGTCTACGCATAAAAGCTATAACAAGCGCTGTTGCAACCCTTTTGAACTGCACAAAAAGCCTATTCTGCGAAACTTGGGGCCACTTCCAAAGCTTGTTGTTGAAAATAGTGACCCTAAATATAATTTCAGTGATGAATCAGAAGTTTGTATAAATTGTTGGAAATTAATTAATAAACATGTAAAACCTGAAGAATTATTCAGACTGCCAGAAGCAATAACTAGTAGTACTGAAAATACGACTACTTCACCTGACATATCCTCAGAAAAAAATCCAAGAAAATGTACTGAAACAGATAAACAGATAGCTATTCAACGAGAAGATCTTAACGCAACTTCGTTACCCCATTGAAATTACGTAAGTAACTAGCTATTAATGTGTGTACAGATCAGGGTTGTGGAGTCGGTCCAAAATTTTCCGACTCCGACTCCGACTCCACACATTGTAAAAATTCGACTCCGACTCCACACATTGTAAAAAATCTAAAAATCCAACTCCGACTCCTCACATTTTAAATATACGACTCCGACTCCTCTAGTGTTTCACTCTATAATTATCATAATAATAAGACATTTCATCACCACCACATGAATCGTCAGGTTACTTTCTAGGATAAGGGAACATTCAAATATTAAGAAGGATATTGACTTGTAGATATTATCATATTAAGGGATTTTTATTTTTTCCAATAATATATATATATATATATATATATATATATAAATGAAAAAGATTCTCTTAAACATAATTAAGGTCTAACCAGTAGTAGTCCTACTTAAAATTGAATAACCCTTCTTAACCTAGTGGCTATAACCAGGGTTGTGGAGTCGGTCCAAAATTTTCCGACTCCGACTCCACACATTGTAAAAATTCGACTCCGACTCCGCCCTGAAACGTGCGACTCCACGACTCTGACTCCGACTCCGACTCCGCCCTGAAACGTGCGACTCCACGACTCCGACTCCGACTCCACAACCCTGGTACAGATAATGCATTTTTATACTGTCAGCTGAAATTTTAATTCAGATATAGTTGTCTTATACTGAATACATATATATGAAATTATCTAAAAAATATACTTCAGTTCAGAAATTCAGATTGTTGCCACTAGATATGTCATACTTATATTTATTAATTAATTGTATTTCAAATATTTTTCAGATGCCCTGAGCAGTGGAAGCAGATCAAAGGCAGTTTCACAAAAATACAAAAAAGCTTCAACCTCCCTCAAGAGAAAGTTGGAAACTGCATTTGCCACTAAAGTTCAAGATGTTGGTGAGCCACTGAGTAAACCGCTTCTCAAAGAAGCAGATTTGGAGAGGTAAGAAACTAATAATAATTAATGAGATGACTTTGAACTATTAGCTAATGTATGTATGTAAATACCTGTATATAGGTACTGTACAGTATTATAGGTTGTCAGCTATATTTCCTAAAATGTGACATCATCCCATATACTAAATATACTGGTATATGTTCAAATTCATGAAGTACAGTACTTCCTTAATTCTTGAATAATATAAATGATGTACAGGGTGCCCATAAATGTTTACCCTGAAAATAGTATGCTCTCATGTTTTAATGATGAATCTTACATCCATTTTCTTTTTACAGGTGATCTCGTACACGCATAGAGTTTCTGTGCTGGTGTGTTTCGTCTACTGCATTCGCCGCTAGGAGCGCTGTAGTAGCTGTTCAGTTAAGATGGCATCTGTGATAGAGAAGGCACAATGTGTTGTGTGGCTTGCAGAAACAAAATCTCCTGTCAGTGTTCAGCGAAGGTTCAGAACAAAGTATGGAAAGAATCCACCTGATGTGAAGTTAATTAAGTCGTGGATGAAAAAATTTTTGGAAACTGGAAACCTGGATATGCTCACCAATTACGCCATCCCCCAGCTGCAGGACAGGCAGCCAACTGTCATCTTCCAACAAGATGGGGCACCCCCTCATTGGGTGCATGTTGTTCCTGAAACTCTCGACACATTTCCAAATTGATGGATTGGCAGGGATGGGCCAATCCCATGGCCCCAAAGATCACCAGACATTACCCCGCTGGATTTCTTTCTCTGGGTTCATGTTAAAGATTTGGTTTATGCAACAGTTGTCCCAGATATTAGGACTGCGAGAACGCATTACGGATGCAATTGCAACAGTTAACCCACAAATGTTGGGAAATGTGTGGCATGAGTGTGAATACCATTTAGACATTTTACGTGCCACTAGGGGTGGCAAAACTTTGTATGTTTATCTACTTATGATTAAAACTGTTTGAATATGAGTGTTTATTTAAAAGTTATAGCATGCTTGTACAGTAATTTGGGGGTTTTTTTTTATAGGTACGAAAACCTCATGAGTGATCTTGTACAAGACTTCAAATCCACATCATTGTACGAAAGGAGGCTTTAGATACTTACACTCTCACCATTTCCTATTTCTAGGACAATGGATTTGTTTGGTGCAACCAGATACATGGTTGACAAAGCCAGACATTTGAGACATACATTTGGTATTATGTCACAGATTCCTATCTACAGTAAAGGAAGAAAACTAACTGAAGATATAATCTCTGAAATAAAGGAATTCTACAATGATGAAGTCAGTTGTTTGTGTGCAGAGAAATCTGATTGTGTTAGCATAAGAAATAAAGATGGCGAAAAAGAGTACAAGCAAAAATGTCTATTACTAGGAAATTTAAAAGAATTATCTTCAAAATATAAAGAAAACACTGATAATAGGGTTTTCTACCTTTGCCAATCTGAGGCTTAAATGGTGTGTAATTGCTGGAGGCAAAGGCACCCACGCAGTTTGTGTTTGTACCCACCACCAGAATCCTAAACTCATGGTATCAGCAATTGCAGAGAAAAACTTAACCTATTACACACTTATGGAGAAAAGTGTTTGTGATATAAATTTTTCTACATGCATGTTACATGGATGTTGAGAATGCCCTGGTAGCATAGGCATATTTAATTTCTTAAATACTATACCTTCCTTGACAAGCAGAGATTCTGTCGAATATGTTCAAATGGACTAATACAAATAGATCAACATTGGAAACTCATGTAGCTTCTTCTCCAGATGAATTTATTGAACACCTTTCAGAAAATATTTTTTCTCTTACTAGGCACCGCTACATTGCAAAAAGCCAGAGTCAGTATTTGAAGACTATGAAACAGAATCTTCACTGTGATGAAATACTTGTGCTAGGAGATTTTGCAGAAAACTATTCATTCATCACTCAAACTGAACCACAAAGTTTTCACTGGACAAATGACCAGTTGACCCTCCATCCATTTGTGGTGTATCACCTGAAGGATGAGGAATTAATTCATACTGTATTATTAGCGATTGTCTTGAGCACTCAACATCAGCAGTTCACACTTTTCAGCAATATTTAATGAAGGATATTAAACAGAAATTCCCCAACGTACAAAAAGTAATTTATTTCTCTGATGGGTGTGGAGGACAATACAAAAACAAATATAATTTCAGCAATCTATGCTATCATGAACAGGATTTTGGTGTGAAGGCTGAGTGGAATTTCTTTGCCACAAGTCATGGGAAAAATGCTTGTGATGGTATTGGAGGAACTATTAAAAGAGTTGTAGCAAAGGCTAGTTTGCAACGTACTGATACTGGTCATATTCTAACACCAAGAGCTTTCTATGATTTTTGCACTAAACACTTTAATTCAATTATTTGTTTGTATGTTACAAAGGAGGAGGTTCATGTGGATAAATTCAATCTTTGTAGTAAGTTTAATGAAGCTTTACATGTTAAAGGTACACAGGGTTTCCACAGGTTTGTACCAGAGTCAGAAAATATAATACAGTGAGGCCTTGCATAATGAATTTAATTCGTTCCAGAAGGTCATTCGTTAACTGAAAAATTCGTTATGCAATGCATTAGTTCAATGGGATTTTCAGTAATTCGTTCCAGAGCCCAAATTTTGACCCTTTTTGCGCTTGTTTACCCATTTTTTAAAGTTTTTTAGTGTAATGTGTTCTTATTGTTATATTAATGTTATTCTATATATATATATTTTAAATAAACATGCTAAATAAATAAATTAAACAGTTAAAAATAAAAATATTTTTATTTACCTTGGTCTTAGAGGTGATGAGCTTGAGTGGGCTGGAGATGAGGCTTGGAGGAGGATGGGAATTAATGGTTTTTGGAAGGAGAATCTCCTTCCATTAGGACATCTGGGAGGTCAAATGATTCTCTCCTGGGTATCCTATTGCCAGTTGGACCTGGTTGAGGGTCATCAGGATCAACCACATCCACAGAAGATGTTGAAGTTGAAGCAGTTGGGGCTGTTGTAGTCTTGAAGTAGCTGTCAATTTTTGTGTGTTTCTTTTTGCTTTCTGCAAATTCCCTGAAATATGGCAGGACTTTATCTTCGAAATGACAGATAGCAAGCTCAGTAACTTCAACGTTAGGGTGCTTGCTTGCAATGGCCTTCACCTTGCCCCAATGTAACATTAATTCTTTGACTTCAGCAGAAGTTATTTTCTCTTCTGTTTCATCATCCTCCTCACCAGCATCTGACCCTGACTCTGATTCCTTGGCCAACTCCAGAAGATCTTGTGCAGTCAACTCCTTTCTATGGTCTGCAAGAAGTTTTTCAATGTCCTCTTGATTGACTTCAAGGCCCATGTCTTGACCCAACTGGACAACTTCAGCCTCTACATTTGGTTCATCTGTTTGAAAACCTTCAAAATCACGCACAGCAGATGGCCACAACTTCTTCCAGGCAGAGTTCATGCAAATTGTTGAGACTTCTCTCCATGCTCTCACAACATTCTTGACAGCCTCCAAAATGTTGTAATGCTGCTTCCAGAACTGTGTTAAGGTTACAGAATCCTCACTGGAGGTTGCATTATGGCACTGAGCAAACATGAACTTCGTGTATAGCTTCTTGAAGTTTGAAATAACCTGCTGGTCCATAGGTTGGAGCAGTGATGATGTGTTTGGAGGCAGATATTTCACAGTAATGAAGTTTATTGGTCTCCAGGTATTTTTGCACTGTAGGGCCAAAAACTTCCACAATCCACTGATTAAATAGGGTTCTTGTCACCCATGCCTTTTTATTGTCGCCAAAACACCCCAAGAGTAGATGGGATCACCACCTTCTGCTTGAATATCCTGGGATTTTGGGAATGATACACAAGCATAGGCTTAATCTTCAGGTCCCCTGATGCATTCCCAGCCATAAGTAAAGTAAACCAGTCTTTCATTGGTTTATGGCTAGGCAGTTTGGACTCTTCTCTAATAATGTAGGTCCTGTTCGGTAGCTTTTTCCAAAATAGGCCAGTTTCATCGGCATTAAAAACTTGTTGAGGCAAATAATCCTCCTCCTCAACAAGTTCTGCAAATTCTATTTTAAATTACTTTGCTCCCTCAGTATCAGCACTTGCAGCCTCACCATGCCTTTATAATGTTCTTAATTCCTGACCTCTTGAAATTTTCAAACCACCCACGACTTGCATTGAATGATTCATATCTTTCAACTGATGCTGGAAGGGATTCCTTAATTTGTTCATATATTTACACTGCCTTGTCACTAATGAATGCCTTAGTAATGGATTCCCCCTTCATTTCCTTTTCTCGAATCCATATCAGTAAAATTCTCTCCATTTCAGCAATAGCTTCCCTTCCTTTAATAAGTCTACTTGTAGCATCACTTACTTTAGTTTTCATAATTTCATCCTTCTTCTTAAAAATCGTCGAAACTGTACTGGCAGACAATCCATATTCAGCAGCAAGATCTTTGGTGCTCATTCCAGATTCACTTTTTTTAATAATGTCCTGCTTCATCTGGAGACTGATAGTTTTCCTGGATTTCTTTGGAGCATTAGCAGATGATGAAGGTCTTTTAGGGGCCATGACTACACATTTTATACACTTATAAAGCTAATAAATTAAAATTTAATAGTGAGCAATTGTGTTATTATTGTAACAACACATGTTATCGTAAGCCCACTTGGTTCACTGTAATTCACTTTTTATCTTTATTACGTGCACTGTAATTAACTTTATTTAGCACTAATAATGCTTAAAAGCATTAATTATTATTTATTCACTATATTAATTAATGATATTATAATGATAAATCACTGTAAAGCAAAATTAAAAAAAAAATTGATAGCAATTGTACACAACTGCTCACGACAGCTACCAACCTCCAACTGAACAGAAAATGTGTTGTTATATTTTTCGTTACCAAATTTGTTCTGCAAGGCAAAATAGTTATTTAAATCAATAGAGCCCTATGGAGGTAATTCGTTAAGTAAAAATTTGCTATTTAAGATGTTCGTTATGCAAGGCCTCACTGTACAAGCTTATCAGACATCTGATTCTGATAATTGTAAATTGTTTAGAATAAGTACCATACTGGGGCTGAACCAGATAAAGACAGTCAACTAGTTGAAAAGGATGGGTATCAAATTGGCTGGTATGTTGCCTGTAAATATGATGATAAAGTTTGGTTTGGAATTATTTTAGACACTTCAGAAGAATGTGGTGATTATAAAATCAGTTTCCTCACCTCATCAGGATCTACCACTCAGTATTATTTTCCGATGAAAGAGGACGTTTGCTGGATAAAACAAAGTGATATGATTTCTATCATGATGACACAAAATATCAAGCCTGGTGTTAAGATTATTTACTCCTTCAATCCAAAGCAAGTTCAGGAACTTAGTGGGAGTTTGGAACCAAAACTAGGATAAAAATCTGTTGAAAATTAACTATATATAAGCTTAGGTAGGTATAGATTATATGCATTAAGAATTATTGCACCATGTGTAAATTGCAATGTACTAATTACCTAACAGTTTACATGAATTTGTAAAAATTAGTCTTTTAAGTAAAAGTAGCTATTTTGAAATCTGTAAATACCTATTTTATATGCAAATACACACCCATTTCTTTTCATATATTGATAGAATAAGGTTGAAACTCATTTTTTGTATATATGAAAATTTTAAAAAAATCTGTAATTTATGGGGGGCAGGACCCCTTCAAATGGAATAAAGTGTCATAACTTTTTTTCTGTTAATTTCAGCCATTTTTTCTACTTATGTTAATTTGTTGTGTGCAATTACCTTTCATAAACACTTCAAATCACTGTTCTATGTCAATTAGGGACTGAGTTATGGTGGTTTAAATATTTACCCCCCCCCGAAAAGGGGGAGCATAACTTTTGAACCATAACTCCGATTGAGCTGATATTTGAAATTTGGTACTTCTATAAACCAAATTTAAGCGAAATCTATGAGGGTGTGGTTTTGACCATTGCATGATTTGTCATGGAATGACCCGTAACATATATTTGATTTTTACCAAATAGCCCCTAATCAGTTTACATAATTTAAATGTCCCACACAAACTACTTTCAGCTGTGAGGTGGCCAGCCGGCATCCAGCTAGTTCTTCGCCAACAATTCATAGCCAGGAAAATTAATAGCGGCTTTAACTTAACCTTAAAAAGTTACTTAAATTACAGAAAGAGAGAAATAAATATAAAGATAAATTGAAAAATACTGACTATGACTTGTTGGCTGACATATAAAATTAAGATGATGAATTTTATGACATCATTGATGACCTTGAAACATAAATACAAAATGTTTGTATTTGTAACTTGTAAATTGTAAATCGGGACTACCTACGAAAAACACATTTTTGTTTTAAGCGGAAAAACAAAATAAAATGGAAAATGCCTGGTTAGGTCAACTGAATGCCTGGTTAGGTCAACTGAATGCCTGGTTAGGTCAACTGAATGCCTGGTTAGGTCAACTGAATGCCCTTGATGATTGGTTAGGTTAAGTTGTGATATTTTTGTTAGTTTAAATGAAAATGATGAGAGCAAAAATGCATAATAAACAGTATATGTATATAAAATTGTTGGGGATGAATTGTATACGGCTATGAATTGTTGGCGAAGAATGTTCCGTAATCCAGCCAGTCATCATGCAGCTAGCACCACCTGGCTGAGTATTCTCCAAGCCTGTCAGCACACCTGCTGGCATACTGGCTTTCATCACCTTTCAAAGTTCACCACTTTGAAAGGTGATGAAAGTAGTGAACTAATTGGGGAAGACAATGATGGTAATATCTAGTGTGTCTCAAGTGGAGAGGCAGACATTCCTGCTGCTCTGCTTGAGTAACCCTAACACAACTCCATTTTCCTTCAGCCTCAGGGAGGAAAGAGCCACTCAACCTTGAGTAGCCCCCTGCCAGCCACCACTCTAGTACTGTACCGTACAGGGCACCCTCGCTTTATGAAGAAGTTACATTCCAAAAAAAATTTGCCTAAAGACAGCCATTTATTACATGTAATTAATAGGGAAGTATTCCAGGGCCTCTACTGACCCCCCAGAAAACCTTTCTAACATTTTCATAACAAATCCAATGAAAAATCACCTAATAAAATAAAACACTCATCTGACATTATACAAAAAAAATCATTAATAGAAATCATGGCTAATATACAGAAGACCACTCCTGGATTCAGATAATTGACTATACTTTTGTAGACCAGTTTTTGACAATGATTCCAAATATGATAGTTGTTTCTTGTGCAAATGCTCAGTTTTTGAGTTATGGCTTGTGCATTTTGTTTGGCCAATGACCTGATAGTATTTTATCACGTGATGAGAAACCAAACACAGTATAAAATATCAACCAACCACTGTCATTCTTCCTTTGTGGGTACTGGAGATATGTTAGGTTGGGTTAGGTTTTTTTTGTGTGTTTTAACCCAACATTTTCCCTCTTCAAACCCCTGCCCACTTTTGTTGGGAGTTCAGTATTCTAGGGGGAAGAAGGGGTAACTCCAGAAAAACACATTTGCACCAGGAACTAAATATCACCATTGAAAAGAGAAAAAAAATGATCTAGAAAAATATGGATTTGTGTCTGAACCAGGGATGGGGAGTCGGCCAAAAACAACTGACTCCCGACTCCTGAGTCGGTATTTTTAAAAACCGACTCTTTCCTTATCATGCTGATCTACAACCTTATAAATATTGGGATGTTTGTTTCGTAGATGGCGTTTCAAGTTTGAGGCTCTAGTTGGAGCATTAGCATGTTTCCCAGTGTAAGCACTAATTTTTGCATTACACTCTTTACCATCCTTTTCTACTTGACAAATAAAAATACTTTCATCCTCATTTAGCTTAAAATATTGAAAGACTGCTGATTTTCTACTAGTCCCACGACTCATTACTAATAGGGGCTAATTAAATTAATAATTAATATATTGCTAATTTTTATATGGTACCGTACCTAGTATCCTAAAATAGAAATATGAAATTAATTTGCTAAGATTTACCAGAACAATAAATCAAATGTGGAAATGTGAATCTAGAATTAGTTCAGGAAGATATTTATTTAGGGCAGAGTAGTATTCTGGTAAATTGTTGGCATATAGAAATTGAATCAAAGAGTCGGGAGTTGGTCATTTTTACTGACCTCCGACTCCCGACTCTGACTCCCCACCTCTGGTCTGAACTCAGGAGCAGTCCTTTTCTGTATAATTACTGAAATAAAAACTGGTATTTACTTAAATGACATTGCACTGAAGTCAACAGTAAAGGCAAATCCACACACTATAAGATGAGAGTGAGTAGCGTAAGTTACACATCAATGGACAATGTGACACTGAGTGAGGGAGTGCATGGCTACTGTCTCACTGCTCCACCTACATCAACTGCATAGTGGAATCCATGTGTACCTACACTGGTTGCATAAGCTTCACACATCCAACCAGCCAGTTGCATAATTGCAAATTTTTCTCGCACAAAGCAAGAAAGTGGTAGAAGTAGGGTTGTCACATAATAGCAAGATTGCATTAAAAGAAGTCTCATAAAGCGAGGGCAACATGTACATACAGTGAGCCCTTGTTGTTCAGGATTAATTGGGACAGAGAAAAATATCACAAATTACAAAATCGCAAACAATGAGATCCATTTTCAATGTAAAATGGCTAATTGGTTCCAAAAACTCAAGGATGGCAGTATAAAATATCCTTAAAATGCCAAAAAAGTTTTATTTTAATAAAATGATTCGCATCAAACACTATTAAAAACCAGTAACGTTACTGTAATATTACATAAACAATGATATTTTACATAAATAAAACTTTTTACTGTATGTAATATAAAGCAATATTATTACATAAACAATTATGTAAAGCAATAATATTTTACAAACTAAATAACACACTAAATATAGTATGTATACTGGTGTTGAAGAGCATGAAATGACACAACCTCACTCAGTGAAAGTCACAGCACGACTGAGCCTACATCAACCTGTGTGGGCAGCATTGCAGACACCACATGACAAAATCACGAATTTGCGGAGTCAGTCATGAATTTACCGAAAGATGGTAGTAAAATGGGTCATCATGAATTTGCGAAATCACGAACAGAGAGCTTCATGAACAACGAGGACCCACTGTACTTACATTTTATATAGCTATATTTTGTCTATATATATACTGTACAAAGGGGTAATTGTGCCATGTGTTGGGTATTTGCACCATCTACCTAAAAGTTCCCATTATTTGTTAACATATACAGGGTGGTGCAAAAGTCACTCATCATATGAATTTTCAGTGTTGACTCTATATTATTATTTTTTCTTTTAGGTAGGGGATGGCTGCGAAATTAACAATAGATGAGAGGGTGAACTTGGTTTAATGTATTGAATACTAGGTACAACAAATTGATGAATTGGTACAGAATTTAAATTCTGTACAAATTCATAGATTTGTTGTACCTGGTATTCCATACATTAAAACAAAGCTCACCCTCTCATCTATTGTTAATTTCACAGCCATCCCCTACTTAAAAGAAAAATAATACAGTAAACCCTCATCCAACATGTTTGTCCAGCGTGAATTTGCCTATACATAGAAAAATAAATGCGAACAATTATTTGCCAAAAGCAGAAAATTTTATTGTACACAGTCCACCAAACACAGACTAACACAGTAGTACTGTATGCATGCCAATGTGCACTCTAGTGTTTTCTCCTACACACACCAACACTCCTGCATCTCCCTCCCTCTTGCATCACCCTTTGTCTCAGTTCCGCTACCATGTTAAGTTCAGTAAAGTTGTGTTGGATTGTTTTTGGCATATTTTGCCATTGTTTTGCTATTACCCTTAGACAGCAGTATGACACCAAAACATAAAGCATCTGCAAGTGATAGTAAAGAGAAGAAAAGTCATAAGGTTATGACATTAGCCAAAAAAATAAAGATTCTAGACAAGTTGCATGGTGGTATGATCATAACATCACTTGGCTGCAAGTATCACGTGAATGAGTCTACTATATGCACCATCCAAAAGAGTGAAGAAAAGATACATGCTATTTTCATTTAATATATTTTTATTTATCATATGTAAATATCATTATGTTTATGATTTTATTATGTTCTTATTTCATATGGTATACAGTATAGGTAGAGAAATTCATTTGTGTGTGAATAAAAAATCTACATATCTAAGTATTAATGGGACTTCTACTTCTGGTCATTCAGCGGCCTCTGCCTCTGCTGGATTGACCTTAAAGCCGTATGGCCCCCTCTCGTCCTCTGTGGCATCTGCCCTTCCGGGCAACTCGGAATGGGTGTTTCAGCATCTTAAGACGGTGGGGGTTCCCTGTCATTATGATATCCACCCTCTGAAGGATGGGTCTCTTCTTTTGAAGTCCCATTCTTCGGGGGTGACTGAGTCCCTTCTACAGTTGCAGGACGTTTTGGGTTGCAGAGTTTCTGTGACTCCCCATCCGCAATTGAATAGCTGTCAGGGCACCATTTTCGCTTCCTGTCTGCTGTCAATCCCGGTTGGCGAGTTGCAGGAGGATCTTGCCCCCCAGGGGGTAACGAAAGTCTTCCGCTTTTCATCATGCTGGGAGGGTGCTCTTACCCCATCCACTCGTCTGCTCCTGACCTTTGACTCCCAGGTGTTTTGGGGCATGGGTGATCGCCAGTCGTGTGAGTTTTCGGTGCGACCGTATGTGCCTGACCCGGTTCGCTGCTTTGGCTGCAACTGGTTTGGCCATGTTAGCTCTGCGTGCTGCCGTGAGGGTAAGCTGTGTGCGCGCTGCGGTGGGCCTGCGCACCCCACCCTGTGCACGAAGCCCCCCGCGGTGCTCGAACTGCTCAGGGGCCCACCCTTCCTCCTCTCGGGACTGCCCCATTTTCAAGTTTGAATTTGAGGTGCAGTCCTTAACCACTTAACGAATTTGCCCGAATATACTCGGGCATCAAAGACTCGCTCTAAAAAATTTACCCGAATTTACTCGGGCGCATGAAAAATTTGAAGTATGTTTAAAATTTGAACGAGATATCTCGTGCATTTACTCTAATTGGCTGTACTGCTTGAAAGCCACGCCTCTGGACATGGTTTGAAGCCTGGCTTTTGACATATAACACATATAATTATGTTTATATACAGTACTTTCTCAGTGCGCAACAGTCATCCGAGGTGCGTTGTATGTCTGTCCAAATCATTTTTTACATATGGTAATTTTAGTCATATAAAGATGGATTCTGATAGTGAAGAAGAAAGTTTGTTAGGAAATGTTGAAGATATACATCTGAGCTCTTCCGAAGATGATAACAGTGATTCCTCTTGCTCAGAAGACTTTTCGGAGGGTGAATCAGATGAAACATTTGAGCAATTTTGTCAATCGTGGTTTGAAGAGACTCAGCCTACGGTAGCTCCTCCAAGATTTGACTTCACAAAGAGTAATGCAAATACGAATGTTCCCGTTGAAGGTAATCCATTAGATTTTTTCAATTTATATTTTACTGATGAACTCATCGATATTATTGTAACTGAGACGAATTGGTATGCAACGCAACACGGGAACAGTGCTTGGAGAGCTACAGACAGTAATGAGATAAGAGTGTTTTTAGCAATAACAATGCTGCAAGGCCTAATTCCAAAGCCTAACTATTGGCTTTATTGGACAAAAAAGCCTATCATGGATACACCATTTTTTAGACAGTGCATGACTCTCAAAAGATTTCAGCTTTTGAAAAGTAATTTACATTTTGCAAATAATGAAGATTATGACCCAAATACCCACCCATACCAGAAACTGAACAAAATTTATCCAGTTTACAAATACCTTAGTGACAAATTCAATTCTCTATACAACCTAGATCGTGATGTGACAATTGATGAGAGCCTTATGATGTATAAAGGACGTCTTGGGTGGGTGCAGTATATGCCTCTGAAGAGAGCTCGCTTTGGCATAAAATTATACATGCTTTGCGAATCAAAGTCAGGCTATGTTTGGTCAACAATCTTATACACTGGAAAAGGTACTCAAGTGAGTCAGGTTTATAAAGATCTTCCAGTATCTATCCAAATTGTGATGTCATTGATGGAGCCATTATTGGGGAAAGGTCATTGCCTGACTACAGACAACTTTTATACTTCACCGGAGCTGGCTAACTTATTGGTTGAACATCGTACAGACACTTATGGGACTGTAAAACAAACAAGGAAAGGGATACCTGCGCAAATAAAAAACAAAAAAATGAAAAAGGGGGAAAGTATTGCATTTAGGCGTCGAAAAGTTTTGGCTATGAAATGGAAAGACAAAAGGGATGTCACTCTTCTATCAACTGT
The DNA here is from genome assembly GCA_023014485.1 of Bathynomus jamesi. NCBI lineage: Eukaryota > Metazoa > Arthropoda > Malacostraca > Isopoda > Cirolanidae > Bathynomus > Bathynomus jamesi. The sequence goes on along the minus strand of JAJOZX010002365.1, from coordinate 437,479 downwards.
TCATTCTTCAGAAATGACAGAATGTGTAAGAAGGCGAGGTGTTGTCCGTGTGCCTCATATTGTGAAGGATTACAACAACACCATGGGAGGAGTTGATCGGGTTGATCAAACGCTTTCAAGCTACCCAATCATGAGGAAACGGGGAAAGAAGTATTACCGGAAGTTGTTTTTTCATCTTTTAGAATTAGCTGTATGGAATTCTTTCATTCTTTTCAAACAAATGGGACAAAGCAAGAAACCATTAGACTACAGAATGGAGCTGATCGACATGATGGTTGCAAAATACAAAGTATCTTTTGTAGCTTCAAGGGGTCGACCAAGCACCAATGCCACACCACTTCGAATGTCAGGGCGCCACTTTCCAGATATTATTCCAGCAACTGAGAAAAAAATGAACCCAACAAGGATATGTGCAGTTTGTACACGAAAGAAAACCGAAAGGGGAAAAAAAATTCGCCGTGAGTCAAGATATTACTGCAGAGATTGCGATGTAGGCCTATGCGTTTCTCCGTGCTTTCGTGATTATCACTTGAAGTATGATTTCTCTTAAAAGTAATATGCCAATTTTCTTTTACATAGTTTTTATTTAGTTCAGAGTTGTTTTGAAAGGAATTTGCTTAACATTTATTATTATTTTTATTCAAAAAACATGTATTTCTCGTTTTAAAAAATGAACGTATAAACTCGGGCAAATTTTTCAAAGGACATGTAATTCTTTATAACTTAAAAATAATAAAAAGTCAATTATTTTCCTCTTTAGCACAATAAAAAGAATAAAATATTCTATTAAAAAAAATAGATATATATATTGTCCACTTTCTTGGAAATAAATAAGTTTGTTAAGTGGTTAAGGACTACCGAATTCCTTAGTGCGCGATAGGGTCCATGACCGGGAGCCGCAGCGGGGGTTGTCCTATGCTGCGGCTCTTGGCCCTGGCGGGTCCTTGGGCCCCTCCTGTGCTACCCCGGTGCCTACTGGAGTGGTGCCCCACCCCCCTGGAAGTTCTGGGGGTTGGTGGTCCTCCTGGCACCACGGGGCCTTTTTGTCCCTCTGCCTCACTTTCAGACATCCTATCTGATTCCCTGCCTACAAGTACCCCTTCTCCCTCTCCGGCCTTGGGGTCTGGATCCTTGCCTACTCGTCTCTCGGGTGGGGAAGGTGATGCCCTGAAGGGGAGGAGGAAGCGTCGCCGTGGTCGGAGGTGGAGTCCTCCAGATCCGATCATGACCGCTGCTCGCCCTGCTTCCCCTTCTTCACTGGAGGGGAAGCGGTGTGCCACTCCTGATCCGCTCGGGACCCCCTCCTATACGGAGGGCTGGTGAGGCATCACCTCCCGGTGCCCCAACTAGTGTCCGGGTGTCGGTTGAGGTACACCACCCCATGACACCCTTGATTACTGACTCGGTTCCCATGGTGGACCCGGTCGAGAGGAGCCTGGCCCTTCTTCATGGACTCTCTCTCCCTTCGGCTCCTGCTGAGAGTGGTTGGGTCTCTCCTGGATCTACCTCTCCCACCTGTGGTGGACCTTTCCTCCCCCCCACCCTCCATCAGCACTTGTCTGGTGTGATGAGCCCTTGAACATCTGATTTATGTACATCATTCACTACCCTCACGAGGTGTGCCTCTTCATACTTGCAGGCTGTGGCTGTGCGGCTCTTTTTAGATCGCCAGTACACTGCCTGCTCGATTTATATTCCTCCTCATGACCCTCCTCCTCGCAATGCGGTTCGCGAGTTGGTGTTGCCTCGACCATTTCTCCTCCTCAGGGACTTTAACAGTCGCGACCCGGCTTGGGGAGATGTCCAGTCGACTAATGTTGCTGGTATGTTGCTCTCCTTAATGGAGGAACTTTCCTTCGTGTGCCTCAATTCCTGTGAACCTACCTACTTCCACGAACCCACGGGTTCATCTACCTGTATTGATCTATCCTTGGTGTCCCTTGATGCCTTACTCGATTTTTCGTGGAAGGTGTTGGGGGACACTTATGGCAGTGATCATTACCCAGTCTGTCTTGAGCCGGTCGGACCGCAGCCAGGTGTCTCGTCTCGACCGAGGTGGTGCCTTGCGTGGGCGGACTGGCCATCCTTCAGAGCTCGTTCCATCATTGCCCGTTCAGTGTTGAGCTTTGGCTCTGTGGATGAGAGCTTGGAGTTCTTCGAGTGGGTGGTGATGTGCGTCGTGGAGGACTGTATTCCTCGATCTTCCGGTAACCCGTGGACGCGTAACGTCCCGTGGTGGACTCCAGCATGTCACCAGGTGGTGTGTGAGAGGAAGAGGGCAATGCGCCACTTCCACCGTACCTGGCGCGTGGACCACTTGATCGAGATGCGGCGGGCGAAGACTTTCGCCCGCCGGACTCTCAAGTTGGCCCATCGGGCCTCTTGGCATGCTTTTGTGTCCGGCATTTCCTCGTCTACCCCTTCTGCTGCTGTGTGGCGGAAGGTATGTAGTATCGAGGAGAAGCCGGTCCCTGCTAGTCGCCCCGTCCTTCGGGAAAGGGACAGCTTCCTTTCGGATCCTGCTGCGGTGGCCGATCGGCTGGCTGGTGCTTTTGCTGTGGTTTCCCGTTCGCCTTCAGCTGCGGATCGTCCTTTGTCGGATGTTACGTTCCCGCTGCCTGGGAACGAGCCCTATAACTGTCTCTTTACGATGCGGGAACTTCGGGCTGCCTTGGCAACCCGTCGTTCTTCCGCCCCTGGCCCTGATGACATTCCTTATGACTTTATTTAGAATCTGCATCCGATGGCCCTACACTTCTTGCTGGATCTTTTCAACCGGGTGTGGGTTGAGGGGTCGTTCCCTTCCCGTTCGAGGGAGCGATTGTGGTCCCGATACCTAAGCTGGGGAAGGATCCAGTGGAGGTGGCGGGCTATCGGCCTATTGCCTTGACGAGCTGCTTATGCAAGCTCCTTGAAAATATGGTGGACGTCCGACTTTCCTTTACACTGGAGTCGCTTGGGTTATACCCCCCCGACCCAGTATGCCTTTCGTCGATTTCAGGGTACTCTGGACCCCCTTCTCTTTGGTCATGATGTACAGGAGGCTTTTCCCGCTGGAATCTTGTTCTGGCCATATTTTTCAATGTCCAAAAGGCCTATGACACAACCCATCAGGGAGTTGTCATGGACTGTTTGAAGTCTCTTGGTTTTGTGGGCTTTTTGCCCACATTTCTTCGTAACTTCCTCTGCCGTTGCACTTTCCGCGTCCATAATGGGGCGGCCCTATCTGACCTGTATGTTCAGGAGGAGGGGGGCCCAGGGGTGTGTCTTGACCGTCTCCTGCTTCAATCTGGTCATGTCTGCGCGACCGGCAGCCCTTCCGCCCTCGGTGCGCTGTTCCATCTACGCCGATGATCTGGCTGTGTATGCCGTGGGGATGAGTCCCCCCCTCGTGGAGAGGCAAGTCCAACTCGCGATCAATCGGGTTGAACGCTGGGCGTCGTCGGTGGGCCTTACGCTGTCTTCCCTGAAGACTTCGTGTGTGGCCTTCCTTCCGTCGAGGAGAGGGGGATCCGCCGCTGTCTGGGCCTTTAATCTTATACTCGGGGGTCAACCTCTGGCCCTCGTTCAATCAGTGCGTTTCCTGGGTATGGTTTTTGACAGCCATTTGAGCTGGGTTCCCCACCTTCGCCAGCTGGGCGAGTCTACAAGACGTACCCTGGATTTGCTGGGACATCTGTCGCATACTACAAGGGGCGCAGATAGGCGGACACTCCTCCGTTTGTACGTGTCCCTGGTACAGTCAAAATTAGATTATGGGAGTGTGGTGTATGGCTCCGCCTCCCGTACAGCCCTTCGGATACTGGATCTGGTCCTCTCTAGAGGACTGTGCATTTCATCTGGTGCCTTCCGCTCCTCTCCGGTTGATAGTCTGCAGGTTGAGTGCGACATCCCTCCCTTGGAGGACCAGAGGTCATTCCTCATGGCCAAGCACTATCTCCAGTTTCTCCATCTTCCCAACTCTTTTCTGTTCCAGGTGGTTGAGAGGGCATTCTGCCAGGATGGGGGTTGGTATTTCACCGACACGGTGACCTCCCTCCTCGATGGTATGGGCACTCCTCATCCATCCATTATACTGGTCTCTTTCAAGGGTGTTGCACCTTGGGAGAGCACCCCTGTTACATGCTGTAGGGCATTGCGCCCCGTTCGCAGGGCCGATTCTGACTCTGCCTTGCTTCGGTCTCTGTTCCTTCAGCATGCAGCTTGTCACTCTGCATGTGCTGTGGTCTTCACAGATGGCTCAAGGTCGTCGGGGGGCGTTGGGGCCGCGGCTGTTCCCCAGTCGTCTGCCCTTGCTCCCCGATGTACCTGTCTTCCTGATGAGGCTTCCGTTTTCACAGCGGAGCTCTATGCCATTCTGAGCACTCTGGAGGTGGTGCGGGAGCATCTGGATGGGTCATTTGTCATCTATTTGGATTCCCGCAGTGCCCTGGATGGTCTGGAGTGTTTTGACCCCGTTCACCCACTGGTCCAACGAATCCAGCTACTGTGCCATATCCTTGTCGCTTTTGGTGGCAAGGAGGTGGTATTTTGCTGGGTCCCTACACATGTTAACGTGGCTGGAAATGAGGCTGCTGATCGAGCTGCCTGTTCTGCATGCTGACTACAGGTTTCACCCATGTCCCCCCCCTTTTCCGATTATATTCCTGGCTTCCATAGGTTTTTGTGCTCCCGGTGGCAGAGTTGCTGGGATGGCGCTACAAATAACAAACTCTGCAAGATTAAACCCAAATTGGGATGTTGGGCCTCTTCCTTCCATCGGTCATGCCATAAGGAGGTGGCTCTGGCCTGCCTCCGTATTGGCCACACCCACCTGACCTATGGCTATTTGATGGCTGGGGATCGGGTGCCCCAATGTCCCAATTGTAACGTTTCACTTACAGTTGCCCACCTCCTGGTGGAGTGTCTGCTTTACTCTGCGCTGCACGCAGAGTATTTTCGTGTTTTGGAGAGCATCAGGCCTTGTGATAAGCTTGGCGCTATTCTATCTGAATGTCCCTACTTTTCGGTAACTGGGTTGTTCTCCTTCCTCTTTTGCTCCCGACTTCTTTACCGGCTGTGACTCCACTATGATTTTTCTGCTTCCCCTCCTCCTCCCTGTTTATTGTTCATTTCTGTTAGCTGTTCCATAGTCTTCGTCCTGTGTTCGCTCTGCTATCCACCTTTCTTTTGGTGGCCATGAGCGGTCATACTTTGAAACAAAAAATATATATATATATATAATGTTGACAAATAATCATATAATGGGAACTTTTAGGTAGGTGGTGCAAATACCCAACACTTGGCACAATTGCCCCTTTGTATGGTATGTTTATTTTTTATATGTGTGGTTAGTAATTGTATATTTGCTATGCTTATTATGTCTGAAAATCTATCACAGTATCAAAACTTTTGCAACAGGAATGCATCCTCCCCCCTTAATACATGGGTTGCTATGGGAAAATATGCTTCATTTTATGTAACACTTTTTAGGAATGTAATCCTTGTGTTAAATGAAAGCTCCCTGTACTTTAGTTTGAATAATTCCAGACATAGGTGGCTTTGGGCTGGATGAAAATGATCTTCAAAGATTTTAAAACATACCAGACTGCTCATTTAATTTATATATGGGATTTGGACCATGGCTAGTGTGCTGTTGCAGAAAAAAGCAAATATAGATTTTTGTAAAGCCAAAGGCCCTGTTTCTGTCTGATGTTTAGGATAGGTAAAAGTTTACATGCAGCACTTGAAGCTTCATTCTTATAGGCCTACTGTTTTAATTTATTGAATGCTGCCTCTCAAGTTTACAAATATATCATTATAGGCTAACAAATTAAAATCATACAGTGTAATTTTGGCATTACAGCTAGGCATAAATAGAAATAATTAGACCTATATAGCTACTTTATAAGTTAAAGGCTTCACACATAGACCCTAATTTATGAAGCTAATTTCAGGTTTGTTGAAGAGTTGGGGTAAGAATAGGCCCTAGGTTACATTTTATTTAACTTCATTATGGTACCCAGTTATTTCTCATTTGTAGGGCCATTGAACTTAAATGATGATGATGTTTGCAAAACTTGTAACAACAGATTCTTCAGATGCAGTGGCCACTGTGGGCACATAAGTCTCCCTCTTCCTGTTTGTAACCCATTCTTCTGCGATGTCATTAGAGAAATTCTTGTGAGGGTGTGCCCCTCTTGCTACCGATACCAGGTGAAAGGTAATCTCAGCCACTGTAACTCGTGTCATTCCATTCTCTTCTTATGTTGTAAATATCTATTGTAGCCACTTAACAAGAACTACAAAATTTAAAATGGGTCTTACATAAAGAGGGAAGTACTTACTATTATTATTATTATTACCCTTTTCAGCAAAGAGAGGAATTCAATTTGTCTATGAGTGTATGCTCTTCACAGCTGGCTATGACCTCCAGTCTTTAGATGTGTCCAGTATTGTTTCTAGGTTTATAAATGAACCTGAAGAGGCAATTGAAGTAAGTATAAAAGATTTTTTCTTAGTACTTTCAAAGCTTCAGAAGTACACAAACTATAATTGCTTTATATTTCAAATCCTTGATCTTAGATGTTGTGGAGATGTAGATTTAATACTTACTGTATAGGCTAAATACTTTATTTTATTTGTTTTGGTTCATCAAAATACTGTACTAAATTTTGAATCCTTACATTTTTAAAAGAATTTAATATATATATATATATATATATATATATATATATATATATATATATATATATATATATATATATATATACAGGGTGTTTGAAAACTTTCTGTACAAATTGTAATGGGGGATAGGCAACACCAAGACAAACCCTTTTCGTGTATAAGTGTATGTCCGCTGACGTCACCATTCGGCGCGAGAGGGCGCCGCTGCAATTGGCTAAAAGATGAAGTGGGCTAGACTCGCGCTTGCTGCGGGCATTCTTAAATCTTACGTAGTACGCGTAACATGGAGCGCTTCATGACTGCTGAGATGGCTGACATGCATATGGTGTATGGGGCTGCCTATGGAAATGGAAGAGCTGCTGTGAGGTTGTACCGACAGCGCTTCCCAAACAGACGTGTGCCAAACCACCAAACGTTTGCGCATTTGCATCGGCGACTGCGAGAAACTGGAACATTCCATGCAAACATGCATGACACTGGTCGGAAGAGAAACGTGCGCACTCCTGACATGGAAGAAGAAATCCTATGGCGATTTGAGGACAATCCAAGCGCAAGCACGCGAGGTGTTTAGTCCAGGCAATTTGTAGTTAGACCTGGGCAAAATTGCTTCAGAAGCTTTCTAAACTGTTTCCAGCTCAGGAACCATTGCCGAATAACATATCCAAAATCCGACAAAATTGGACCCCAGGAACACCCCCAAAAATGAAATTCAAAATGGCAGACTGGATGTTTCCTACGAAAAAAAAAATATATATAATTTACGCTTTTATTTATAGAGATACATTTGATACTTTTTCTTTCAGTTGTAATGTTTTAAATAATTCAACAATATACAACACAACCAGTTATTACGCAAATATAATGTTATATAGCTTTTTACAGATTTTTATAATCAATAATACAACAATTATTTTTTTCGTAGTTTCAAGTTATGTTCATTACAGAAGAAGTGATACCTGGTCACAAACATACAGAAATTAATTCTCTTCATCACTATCATCGGATAGATTACTGGTACTTGGGTTGTTATCGCAACCACTGATTTGGCACTCGCCACAAGCGGCTGAACAGGGCATTCCATTACGCTTGCATCCACATCTTGAAGTAGCACATTTCGTCTTGCAGGAGCAGCGGATCATGTTGAGTAGATAATTTGGAGCTGGTGACTTGTCGCAGGCTGTAGGGTAGTAGGAATTATTCTTTACATACCAACCCCACTGTTCTGCATCGATCTTCTCTTCTGTAGACTTCCAGATTAGTATTTGAAAGTATATGCGAAAGCTGTGGTACTTTGTGGACGCATCGGTAGGTGGCAAACGTTCGGGTGTAACAAAAGATTTAGCTGTAGCTACCTTTTCAACTAACATTCGATGACGTAGTGCGTTAGTGGATTCAAGTGTTTTGCAGTCATACAACAGAAGCATTGCCTTTCTTCCAGCGGCTTCAATGTCAGAGTGTTGGCAACAATCAGAACAGAATGTATTTGCAACTGAACGGAGTTCAGCCACCTTCATCAGTGTGTCGAATGCTTTGGCTTTACCGATCGAAAAAATTCTGGATGTGCTATCACAGCCCGTGAAAGCATGCACAAACAGGAGATACTTGCAGATGTCATTGCCTAACAATGATTGAATGCTGAGAATATCATACACAGGATTAGGAGATGGTCCCCGTCTTATATCGCTGCGATAGTACAACTTGAAACCACTGTCCTTGGCATGGTACAGAAGGAGAATCAGCAAGTCGGTGTCTTCCCCTATTACTGTTGTAGTTGCATTTTCTGATGAGGAAACTGCTGCACGAACGATGTCCACATCAGCATCCCCATCTGCGTTGTGAACAGTACACCCGTGCTTCTTCAACATCTCACCTACGAGGGAAATAAATGCTTGCTTGTTGTTTTCATTAGCCAAGAAGTGTTCCTTCTGGCCAACAAACTTCATGCTTGGACTGAGATTCACATTTCTGCTTGTCTTGGTGCTGCGTCTTCTGTGGGTCATGTCCTTGATCGTAGGAGAGCTGCTGTAGCCATCAAAAACAATGATTGCTTTTCCATATGTTTTCAGAGTGAAATCGGCATATGAGTTGGCGATGCTATCATATGTTTCATCTTGACGCCAGGAAACACGATGTAGTAGAGATCCACCATCCAATACGTACTGGTCTGTGCACTGAATTTCTTGAACTTCTTCCATGCATAAAGTGTCAGTGTATTTGATTATTGCATGAGCTAGCTGAGACTTATCAGGTTTCCTCAAGATACTTCGTGATTCGAACAATGCAGGAGGATATGCACACAGTTCGTAACACATGACATCTTCAAGATTCATGTCTCCACCAGTGGCAACAGTCATCATTCTCTGAAACAGTAGTGCAGGATCTACTTCTATATCTGAAGCATCAGTGATCACAATGGCAGAAGCAGATCCTAGTGTTTTCACTTTGTCAGATCTTTTGGCAGAATATGTAAAGGCTTGTTTCCCAATCATTTTTACGACAATGTTCGTACCGATTGAATGCAATTGATGAACGTTAACTCCAGGATCAGCAGTTAGCCCTGTTACAATGTTGCAGAGACCCGAGGTAGAATGGAATGGGGATAAGGATTCCAGACGTTCAAGTACTTTCTTCATGTCATTACTGTCCCTGATTTGTCTACTTCCCCTCATTTCCTTGTGCTGTTCACTACTTTCCAACAAACTCTGGTGTATTCCTGCATTGCTAAGTTATAAGTGGAACACAGAGGCATAGAAAAGAGCCACGTTGTCCTTTGGATGTCTGTAAATCCACTTCCGCGTGTCAGTCTGCCTCTGCTTTTCAGGGAACGCATTAGTACTTGTTCTATCACCAGGTCTGTGCCGAGTCCAGCCCATAATCTGTCGCTTCTTCTTACCACAAACTTACCTTCCTGGAACATTTTGTTAACAGCTGGATTTTCAGAAGGCAAACTTAACATTTTCTGCAGGTACAGGTATATCGATTTCAGGTAATTGTGATGTCCAGCTGCTGCAATTATGGGGATGGTCTCCAGCATAGCTTGCAAGTGCAAATCCCACGAGCCGGTTCTGTCTGCTGTTATCAAGGAACGTGCAATGTTGATCATTCACTGATATTCCAACCAGAGTTGACTTGTTTGCGAAGTAGATTGTAGGTCAGTTTTCTTCGCATCCAAAGTGGTAGCAATCTGAGACAATGCATTCGAAGATTGCACATCCTCAACTGATTGTTTGGTGGTCATAACATCGTCGAGCAGGTCACAAGCTTCCTTATGGAGGTCATGAGGAGTTCCATCTTCATTACGAGGGAAAACGTCTGCGACTAGTAAGGTACTAAGAGCTGCATCTACTATCATATGACCATGTATCGCTCTTGAAACAGCTTTTCCAGACATCATGTGTTGCACGACATTTGGTCCGTATACTTCTTGAAGTACTTCAGACAATCCTGAACTATTCATAAGAGTACCGACTGCTCCCAAAAGATTCATCAGTGTGTGAAATGATCCCAGCATTAAAACAATATCCTGCAGGTCTCTCTGTTCATTGATGATTTGGGAAGCTTTCCAGAACAAATGCTGATCAAAGGTAATAATGCATGGGACTTTTTGATCGTGTGCTATCTTGCTCAAATATAGTAATGTCGAAAATATGCAGGTCATGTCAGTTGGCGACATATCTATGATGGGAAGGAACGTGATCGACGCCACACCTGGATGTGAGACACTTGATCCACCGTGAATTGCCTGCATTGTTCCGGACCAACTTGGACCTGATCTTTCTGCTGAAGATATCTGCCAGAGAAGACTAAGTCGACTTATGGTGGCAGTGGGTACTGGAAGTTCGCGGAATGAGATGTCCCTCAACATGCTTCTCGCGTGTCTATATTCCCTAATGTCAACGGTTGCAATCTTCTTAATGTCATTGTCACCAACATTATGCCTGTGAATAGAAGGGTGGATCTTGATCTTCGGAGTTATTGCGGCAATCATACCCATTCCATGAAAGGTATTCTTCCCATCCAAAGTGCAGACATCATGATCGACGTTATCTGCTGCTAGAAGGACTGCAGTGTTTTCATCAACAGTAAAAGAGCCAGACCCACTTGCCAGCGCCGCGTTTCTTTCGAATCTTGTTACTTCTGCATACGATGAACAGTAACCCAGCTGATGGAGAATGTCAATAAGGTACCTTGACCTAAAGTTGTGGTGTAGCTGAACCGACAAACTGATCTGTAGTGGACATAGTAATCCTCTAGGACGGGTTGCTTGCATAATGCTCTGCCCAATTGCACCTATTTTTCTTGAAGCATCCTGTCCCGCAAATGCTTTTCATAATAGCAATTTCAGACTGTTGGGAATGTAATCAAGAGCACTTTCTGCAGTGATGTCATTTGGAGATGGATACACATCTTTTCTAGGTGAGTCGACAGACTTGATATCACTTCTGATTATTTTTGCAGCAGCTTCTACTAGGTAAATCTTCTGTAGCTCTATATCTATATCACATTCTTTTGACTTTTTGTGGTAATCTATAAGAATTTCATTAGCTGTCTCTCGTAGTGTTACTACATCTGCCTTCCCACTTTCACCTGATATTATGATCTTGTCTCCGTAACGTTCTAAAAGCTTTCTCTTCATGTGCCTGCGTTCGTAGACAGAGCTCTGACTTCCTTGAAGATATTCCTCCATTTTGGAAATTAGGTCTCCAATCAACAGTTGTTCATCATCATTCTCTTCCAGGTAAGCACAGGTCTGAAGGAATGCTTGGTGTTGCTCTTCATTAGTTGGTCTCCCTTTCTTCGAATCATGATCATTGGAGGAGTATGCGCGAGGAATGTTTTTTCCACTTCGAAAATTTACGCTGCAGGTGTGATGGTAGACACAATCTGCAGCAGGAAGATCACGAAGATAATACTCCAGACGGCGTTTTACATTAAACGACCATTCATCGCAGCGGCTTTCACAGCACCTTTTTGTGGTTTCGGAGAACTCTGTAGTTCTTATTTTGACATGCTCTGATTTTGGTTTGTGTTTGGAAAAAAAGTCCACAAAGGTATCACAAAACAAACAGTGAGTAGCACTGGAAAATGCGTATTCATGAAAATGAGCACTTTTCCTTGGTATTGCCTCGGCTGTGGTCTGTCGCTTCTTTATTTCAATGGTCTTTTTATCCGTAAACCTTTTCCTACATACAACGTGAACACTTATTCCAGCTGTTGCAACAACATCGCTTCCATGGCTGCGGCTGGATGCATTTATACCATCTGCTCCTTTTTGTGAGATGTGAACCACTTCCTGTCCGCTGTCCAATTTCTCCTTACAAATCACGCACAATTCTTCAGGGGTCTGCATTCTTGAAGGCGGATGCACACCGAGTCAGTCTGAAACAGAAAACACAAATTAATAAACTGTGTTGCAGTATTTAAAAGGAGTACATAATAACAGTTTTAAAGAAAATGACAAGCACAAATACACAGATTTGATAGTGGGTAGTATGAATTAAAGAGTTGTATATAATAAAAGTTTATAAAGATGTAGCAATGTCCATTCTCACATACACTCCATACAGTATATTTTATTTACATTACGTGATGTCATACTTTAATACTAGCCGCCTAATACAATTTTTAGTGTCATATAGGTTAATTTAGAAACGAAAATGTGTTTTAAAACATTTTACTGATCAAGAAAAATGTCATAACTCTCTCTACAAAGCAAAATTAAAATTTATTGTATTTCGTAGGAAACTGCCAGTCCGCCATTTTGAATTTCATTTTTGGGGGTGTTCCCGGGGTCCAATTTTGTCGGATTTTGGATATGTTATTCTGCAATGGTTCCTGAGCTGGAAACAGTTTAGAAAGCTTCTGAAGCAATTTTGCCCAGGTTGAAGGTATTTTTGCTCTAGATTGCCTGGACTAGTTGCACGTATCCTCGGTGTGAACCACGACCTGGTCTGGAGAGTGGTGCACGAGCAGCAGTTACATCCGTTTCATCATCAGAGAGTCCAGGCATTACAACCTCGGGATTACCCTCTTCATGTGGAATTCGCACGCTGGTTTTTGCAGCAGACAGCGGTGCAGCCTAATTTTCCGGCTTATGTGCTGTTCTCAGATGAGGCCTGTTTCACACATGAGGGTGTGTTTAACATGCACAATTCTCCTGTGTGGGCGCATGCAAATCCACATGCTACATGGGTGCATGCTCATCAAGAACGGTTCGCCATCAATGTTTGGGAGGGTATCGTCCATGGCAAGTTGATTGGGCCGTACCTGCTGCCTGCCTGCCCGACTCGACAGGCGGGTTTATCGGATATTTCTTGAAGAAACATTGCCGGAACTGCTGGAAGATGTTCCCGTGGCTATTCATAGACGAATGTGGTTTCAACACGATGGGGCCCCAGCACACACCAGCAATGATGTGCGGGATTATCTGAACGCCACTTTTGGGGACCGATGGATAGGCCGGGGTGGGCCCGTAGCCTGGCCACCGAGATCGCCCGATTTAACATGCCTCGATTTCTTCCTGTGGGGACACATGAAGAACCTCGTGTACGAGACTCCCATTTACTCAGAAGAAGACCTCATAGCAAGAATCGCTGTCGCTGCTGGAACTGTTCCCGAAATGCCAGGAATCTTTCGACGTGTACATCGGTCAATGCTTCGGTAGCATTGATGCTACCGGTCGCAACTTTCAGCACCTTCTTTAAATAAACATGCCTTCTTTAAATAAACATGTTACGCGTACTACATCCGATTTAAGAATGCCCGCGGCAAGCACGAGTCTAGCCCACTTCACCTTTTAGCCAATTGCAGCGGCGCCCTCTCGCGCCGAATGGTGACGTCAGCGGACATACACTTACAGACGAAAAGGGTTTGTCTTGGTATTGCCTATCCCCCATTACAATTTGTACAGAAAGTTTCCAAACACCCTGTGTGTATATATATATATATATATATATATATATGATGTAAATCCACAAGGATCCTGCTGAATTTCCTTCTTTTTACTGCTCATTCAACTTCCTCTAACGTAATACCTTTCACTCCCTGGTGTACACTCTTACTTGTCACCAAAAAAGAAAGTGTGATGAAAAACAATGCTCATGAATTTAATTTTTATTTTTATTACAAAAAAAGACATTTGTAAATATGGTTCAGTAGTCCATAATATTTTTTAGTGTGTGAATTTTCCCTGATTTCTAAGTTTTGTTTTGAATATAAAAAAGTTTTTCATTTTTCTAGTAAAGTGTAGGAATTGTTGGACTGTCTATATTCCTTTCCCAAATTATAGGTTATCCTATTTAAAGAAAAAAAAAGGGTTAGATCAATGTTAAATAAATTCCCAAGTTTAACTTATTGGTTAACTATGCAACAAATTCTGTATTCTGTTTATGTAAAGTAACATGTTCTTATAAAGGTGTCATTGTTGCTGAATAACTCGATGAATTAAACTCAAAAGTCTCCTCTTTTCTAGATGCCAACTACCATTGATGAAACAGAACACCCGGCAACACCAGTAGAACATATTAATATTCTATTTTCAATGGAAAAGAAACTGAAAATGTACTTTAAGAAAATAAAAAAAGGCAAGTGAATGCATTTAGGTTGATTTTTCTGACTAACCCAAAAGTTTTGAAGTTAATGGCTGGTTCCACTGCATATTTGTTAAGCTTCATTGTTTAGTGATTGTAAGGAATTCAGATACTTTTTCTATGGTTATTTTAACAGGTTATAATTAATAGGAAGACTTTTCTAAAAAATTGGATTTTTATTCAAATTCCATAATAAAATGAATGGAGAGACCCATTTTTCTTAAAATCTGTGTTGCTACTTTAAAAGTTTGCTGGGGCTAGACAACTGTCCTAAAACCAAGCTAATAAGTAGTCCTGGGTAGTAGGTAGAAATGTTAAGTTAAAAATATGGTCATGAGCATACTCTAAGCTTGATATAATCCTTTCAAGTGTTCTTAAATGACCCGCGACCAATCTATAACTTAAAAATTCCTATTTACTAAATGTTTTTATAGGAGTCTCTCAACTACATCTGAAGGACTTTTTATATAGTCCTTGATAAATTTGGATAAGATCATAAGTACATTGTAGATTTAAACTGGATCATTTCCCATATATATATACTATATATATATATATATATATATATATATATTATATATATATATATATAAAGATGATATGATTATGAAAATAACTACAAAGAAAATTAAAACACAAAATAGCACTCAAGCATTTATCTAATGACATCCTCAGGAATACTCAATGTTCCTAAGGATGTCATTATATGAAACTGCCTGAGTGCTGTTCTCTCTCAATTTTCCTTCATGATTATTTTCATGAATATTATTCACATGCTACTTTACACAGGCACACACACCTCAGCATTTCAGAATAATAGGGGCTCAAGCCTTTCTGAATTTGGTGGAAGTTTGCAAATTTTCATAATATTTTGAAATATTCCAAATTAGATACAGTACTCCATTTCGAAAAATTGCAATATTAACATAATTCATAATGATTTTGCAATAAATTTACTAAAATTTATGCCAGTTTGTTTAAATTAATAATACAAAGTGTATTGTTGATTGATGTAATTTCCATCATATGATAACTACACTGTAATAAAAATTACTTTAGTTATAGATTACAAATTACAGAATTAACATTTGGAATTATGAACTGAGCAGAATTAGCCAGTTACTTTAAAGAATATTTCTTCCAATTTTGGATATTATGACTTATTGGAGATTTCAATACTGGATTAAGGAACCAACAAAATGTTCTGAATTGCAGAGGCATATATATATATTAGTGATGGATCGAGTGGTTGGTTTTTCACAACCGCAGTTGCGGTTGTGTTTGAGGTTGTCGAATTTTTTCCAACCGTGGTTGCAGTTGCGGTTATCATATACTAGGAAAAATGTGTAATTATTAACTGGATTTAGCCACTATAGTGCGATTTAGCCACACTTGGTACATAATATATACTAAATAGTATTTATTTAGTAAATACCTTATGTTGAACACAAGTTTTGCAATACACCGCTACCGCTATTTGTGTGTTGCAAAACTTGTGTTCAACATAAGGTATTTACTAAATAAATACTATTTAAATGAAGTATATTCTAAACTTATATAGCTATTATGAAAGAATAGGTCAAATTAATTAAAACCATATTTTGCACTAAGTGTGTTACCAGGATGAGGGACGAGGACCCATCGCACTGTTCATCCCACCTACCACTTTCCCCAGCCTCCACCCATTGGAAAGTTATGGATTATTATTAATTTGAAAAACTGATGTCAAACTTAATGACAGGCAGTGTGAATTTCAAGAATAATATTTTTGCTGCATTTTCACCTTTCAAGCGGCAACGCCTCTCATCGTACAACGTTCCTGCTCCATGCATAAGGAGACCCATCATTTTCTTTTTAAAAAAAGAAATATTTCTAATTAACCTAAAATTAAAATTAACTAAGCCTTTACAACTGCAACCGCACTTATGGAGCGGCGGTTGCGGTTGTGGTTACGGTTGCGGTTGTGAATTTTTGTGCGGTTGTAGTGCGGTTGCGGTTGCGTTTGCGGTTATTCGATCCATCACTAATATATATATATATATATATATATATGAAAATTATTTCACGAAGGTAACACGTGAAAAATATTTATGATGAATAAAACCACGAAGGAAAGGAAACACAAAATGGTGCTCAAGCGCTTTCGTCTAATGACATCCTCAGGAACACTGAAGTATATAAAAAGGTTAAGCCTATATATAGGTTACAGAAAGAAAAAAAGAAAAAATAAATAACATACATACACACAAACACATATATATATATATATATATACATACATATCTATATATACAAATACATACATACATACATACATACATACATATATATACATTAAACAGAGAAGTAAAAATAATAAAAAATAAAAAATTAAAACCTTAAAGGATTACCAATGAGGCGTACAGATTGTAAGGAAAAATATCGATTTTTAGCACAAGATCAAATGGATTATAAAAATACAAATTTATACTGGAACTCTGCCGGGTTTTAGCACAATGCTGCCTATGGTCAGGTTTCGATAAAAAAAAAAAAAAAAAAAAAAAAAAATGCAAATTAAAAGTTAATCGATTTTTAGCACAAGATCAAATGGATTATAAAAATACAAATTTATACTAGAACTCTGTCCGGGTTTTAACATATTGCTGCCTATGGTCAGGTTTTGATATATATAAAAAAATAAAATGCAAATTAAAAGTTAATAAAGTAGAAGACAAGTTTACCAAAGATTTAATGTTTTACACTTCTTATCTAAATCTGCTTTAAAGGAATTCAACATAACAGGATCGAGTTGAAAAAGACCTTTGCTTATGTTGAAGTTATTTGAAAGTTGGATAATGGCAGACTCAAGAATATTTCTATTAACAGCATCAATATTCCGTTAGAACAGGACAGTTGTCCAGTGCCCTTTTTGTCCATTTGTCAGAGTTAGCCCACTGTATTGATTGGAATAATGCTTCAGTTTTATTCCATTCAAGCAACATTGTTAATAGAAATATTCTTGAGTCTGCCATTATCCAACTTTCAAATAACTTCAACATAAGCAAAGGTCTTTTTCAACTCGATCCTGTTATGTTGAATTCCTTTAAAGCAGATTTAGATAAGAAGTGTAAAACATTAAATCTTTGGTAAACTTGTCTTCTACTTTATTAACTTTTAATTTGCATTTTATTTTTTTATATATATCAAAACCTGACCATAGGCAGCAATATGTTAAAACCCGGACAGAGTTCTAGTATAAATTTGTATTTTTATAATCCATTTGATCTTGTGCTAAAAATCGATTAACTTTTAATTTGCATTTTTTTTTTTTTTTTTTTATCGAAACCTGACCATAGGCAGCATTGTGCTAAAACCCGGCAGAGTTCCAGTATAAATTTGTATTTTTATAATCCATTTGATCTTGTGCTAAAAATCGATATTTTTCCTTACAATCTGTACGCCTCATTGGTAATCCTTTAAGGTTTTAATTTTTTATTTTTTATTATTTTTACTTCTCTGTTTAATGTATATATATGTATGTATGTATGTATGTATGTATTTGTATATATAGATATGTATATATATATATATATATATGTGTGTGTTTGTGTGTATGTATGTTATTTATTTTTTCTTTTTTTCTTTCTGTAACCTATATATAGGCTTAACCTTTTTATATACTTCAGTGTTCCTGAGGATGTCATTAGACGAAAGCGCTTGAGCACCATTTTGTGTTTCCTTTCCTTCGTGGTTTTATTCATCATATATTATTATATATATGATGAATAAAACCACGAAGGAAAGGAAACACAAAAAGGTGCTCAAGCGCTTTCGTCTAATGACATCCTCAGGAACACTGAAGTACAAAAAAGGTTACGGCCTATATATAGGTTACAGAAAGAAAAAAAATAAAAAATAAATAACATACATACACACAAACATATATATATAATATAATATATATATATATATATATATATATATATATATATACATATATACATACATACATACATTCAACTGCAAAGAACACGCAGTATAAATAACGT
Source organism: Bathynomus jamesi (assembly GCA_023014485.1). Lineage (NCBI taxonomy): Eukaryota > Metazoa > Arthropoda > Malacostraca > Isopoda > Cirolanidae > Bathynomus > Bathynomus jamesi. The sequence goes on along the minus strand of JAJOZX010002365.1, from coordinate 419,196 downwards.
AAAGAACGACGCTTGTATAGGAGATATTCCGCGCAAGACGAGAGAGAGAACGAAACGAATGAAAAAATGAGGTAACCACCCGGGAATCGAACCCGGGATCTTCCGATTGCCGGTCAGATGCGATACCATTACACCATTTCGAAGAGTGAGGCCCATGGTGTAATGGTATTGCATCTGACCGGCAATCGGAAGATCCCGGGTTCGATTCCCGGGTGGTTACCTCATTTTTTCATTTGTTTCATTCTCTCTCTCTCCTCTTGCGCAGAATATCTCCTATACAAGCGTCGTTCTTTACGTTATTTATACTGCGTGTTCTTTGCAGTTGAATGTATATAATGTTACGGCATGCAGGAGGTGCCCCCTTGGGGCATTGGTTTCTGCGAGTATGTAGAAGAATTACGGCATTTGGAAGAGTGAGGCCCATGGTGTAATGGTATCGCATCTGACTGGCAATCGGAAGATCCCAGGTTCGATTCCCGGGTGGTTACCTCATTTTTTAATTTGTTTCATTCTCTCTCTCTCGTCTTGCGCGGAATATCTCCTATACAAGCGTCGTTCTTTACGATATATATATTAGGGTTATGACTAGAGCTCGGATGTTCAGGCAAAATGCCATAAATGCCTTTTTTTGCCTTTTTTGGGAGTATGAGTATGATAATGCCTATTTCGTTGAAAATGCATATTTTTGCCTTTTTAATTAGATTATAAAGAAAAAAGACATAAATAGGCATTTATAGGAAAATTATCATGTATTAGTTACGACTAGACTAACCAGGAATGCGCAGATAACGTGAATGAAGATATCGTGGAATTTCATATTGCGGAAATGACGTCATGTATGATTGACGTTATCAGCTGAGCGCAGTATCTGAAAACTAGCCTCGCACGGCCATTTCCTCATATTCGTTGTTCTGCTTCGTGCTTCAGTGGTATTTGACTAAACTTGAATGATATTTAGAAGACGTTAATATGCCAAAAGTTAGTTCATCTTCAAGTAGTAAACTGAACCAACATGTTCGTGACTTTGGAAAAGATATCTTTTCCACAGATGGCACAGTGTTATTTTGTAAAGTGTGTGACAAAGCAGTTAATAGTGAGAAAAGGTACTTTGTTTCCCAGCATGTGCAGACCGTTAAGCACAAAGCTTCTGCTGAAAAGATGAAACCAAACAGCCTACAAACGTGTTTGATGACAACATTTGCTTCAACGTCAAGTCGTCAATCTACCTTTTCCTTGGAGCTATGCAAATCATTTATTGATGCTGGAATTCCACTGTGGAAGTTGGAAAACAAATCATTAAAGACCTTTTTAGAAAAATACACAAAACAAGTTATTCCAAGTGAGTCCACTCTTCGAAAAAATTATGTGGATACAAACTACGCCTTTGCAATGCAGAAAATACGTGAAGGCGTTGCAGATAACAAGATATGGATTTCAATAGACGAGACCACCGATTCCATGGGTAGATATATTGCTAACGTGATTATAGGTACTTTGGAAGCTGATCAGACGCCGAAAGTTTATCTGCTGACATCAGAAGAGCTGCCAAAGACCAACAGCTCAACAATAGCTCAACTTTTCACAACATCCCTCGCTTTGCTTTGGCCAGAGGGCATCCACCATGAAAAAGTTTTTCTCTTCATGACAGACGCAGCGCCGTACATGAAGAAGGCAGCAACAGCATTGAAAATTCTTTTTCCACTAATGCTACATGTTACTTGTTTGGCTCACGCACTTCACCGTGTTGCTGAGCAGATACGAGGCTTGTTCCCCAATGTCGACAAATTAATTTCTAATGGAAAGAAGATATTTCTTAAGGCACCATCAAGATGTCATATGTTGCATGAAATAGCGCCTGAACTCGCATTGCCGCCACAGCCCGTTTTGACGAGGTGGGGAACCTGGATCTCGGCTGCGTACACGTCAAATTTTGACAAGTTTCGAAAAGTTGTATCAGCACTTGACATCGAAGATGCTTCATCAATCTGCATCGTGATGGACCTCATTGAAGATAGATCTCTTCGCAATGAACTTTCATACATCACTTCCCACTTTGCAAAAATACCTGAGAACATTACTGCTCTTGAAACTAGGAACCAGCCGTTAATCGACGCTTTGAAAATTTTTGAGTTAGTCATTGCAGGCATCAGTCAAGCGCCCGGCGAGAAAGGTGAATCTGTTCGCGAAAAATGTGACCGAGTGATACGAGCAAATGCAGATCTGGAACGACTAAAGAACATTGCACACGTTCTTGAAGGACACACTGATGCCAATGTAGGGGATATGAATCCCATGAATGTATCATGCTTCAAATTTGCTCCTGTTACATCAGTGGAAGTAGAGACTGCAGAGCTGGGCACTTGCGGGTTTTTTTGCGGTACTGCGGTACTACCGCACTACCAAACCGGTACCGCATAACGCAGTACCGCAAAGGATCGCTGAAAGTACAGGCTGTACTTTCAGCGATCCTTTGCGGTACTGCGTTATGCGGTACCGGTTTGGTAGTGCGGTAGTGCCGCAGTACCGCAAAAAAAAACGCAAGTGCCCAGCTCTGGGTCACTAGAGAGGTCATTCTCGCTGTACAAGCATGTTCTTTCAGACAGAAGAAGAGGCCTAAAAGTTGAAAACATAAAAAAATTACTTGTAATTATGTGTAATTCAGACTAATAATGTGCGACGTAGTCTCAAGGTAATGAAACTAATGATACATTCATACATTATTATATAACTTATTTTGTGTGTGTTTTTGATCGGTATAAAATAAATGCCTATTTTTAACTATTTTATACTTTTATTTTGCCTATTTTTCAATTTTATAATGCCTAAACATCCGGGCCCTAGTTATGACTTTAATTTTTTGTCATAAATATTGTTTCCTGTATCATCAATCGATGAACATTTGCTTGAAAACAATAAAAAAGGGCCTAATTTCTCAGAATTAAAAAAAAATGTCACCCCGAAAGCAAATATAGTATATTAGTATTATTAGTATATTAGTATTTTAAGCAATAAGTAGAACAATTAAAACAATAATAGAGTAAATGTATAATATTGTATTTGTATAATTAATATGTATTGTATAGGTATAATGTTGTATAATATAATATATGTTTATGTATAATAACTGTGAAATAAACATGCAAATTTCTATTTATTATTGTATTAATTTTTTCTTTTTTATTTTGGGGTGGTTTTTTCAAAATATATCGAAAAAACTGTTATTTTCATTGTCAGGGGGCAAAAGTTCATCGATTTATGATACAGGAACATGAGGTTATAAAAATGTCAACAAAAATGTCATAACCCTAATATATATATATATATGCAATAAACAGAGAAGTAAAAATAAAAATTAAAAATTAAAGGATTAACAAAGAGGCATACAGATTTGTAAGGAAAAATATCGATTTTTAGCACAAGATCAAATGAATTATAAAAATACAAATTTATACTGGAAATCTGCCCGGGTTTTAACACTTTGCCTTTTATAGTCAAGTTTCGATATATATAAAAATAAAATGAAGATTAAAAGTTAATACAGTAGCATACAAGTTTACCAAAGATTTAGCGTCCTACCCTTTTTATCTAAATCTGTTTTGAAGGAATTCAAAACAACAGGATTGAGTTGAAAAAGACCTTTGCTTATATTGAAGTTATTTGAAAGTTGGATAATGGCAGACTCAAGGATATTTCTATTAACAATGTTGCTAGAGTGAAATAAAACTGAAGCATTATTCCAATCAATACAGTGGGATAACTCTGACAAATGGACAAAAAGAGCACTGGACAACTGTCCTGTTCTAACGGAATATTGATGCTGTTTTATACGTGTGTGCAAATCCTTTCCCGTCTGACCTATGTAAAAGTCCCGAGGGTCATTCCATATCAAGTCAGCCACCTAAAATACACCCCTTTCAATTTTGCTCATACTTGGCACAATATCAGATATACATGCCAAACTTAAATTCCCAAATTATTAGAGCTGACTGACCTTTGGTTACTGAGATACAAGGTCACAAAGTTGTGACATTTTGACCTTTTTTGCGTTAAATGACTATTTTCAAAACGGTGTAACTAAAAAACTATTAAAGCTAGAGCATTGATTTTGGTCTCATTTTAAAGCTCTTTAGTAGCCCCTTGTTTATTGTCTCTTGTTAAATATCTCTACTGTAAAAAATAAAAAAATCCCTTCAAAAGTTGACCTTTGACCTTGAATAAAAAAAAATACCTCCTAAAAAATTCAATTTTTTTACATTAATACCTTGAGTCATGTACAACAAAATCCCAAGAAGCTGTAAGTGGCTGATAACTAGTTCAATGTATAAAAAATAATGAATTCAAGCAACATTTTGAAAAGTCATTTTATACAAAAATTGTCAAAAAGTCATGACTTTGTGACCTTGTATGTCAGTAACCATTTTTGTCTAAGGTCAGCTCAATCTCTTACAAATACAACCCATATCTACATACTATCTGCAGCCTTCAACAAACAAGCAAATGCTTATTTTTAAATATTTGTTCTTTACCCACCTCACCTGTATGTTGTGCATGTATGTGATGGTTTTCAGTAGTTGACAAGATTCTTGTGGGCCACCCAATTTATTGTGATTTCTAGAAGAGAAAACAATTTTTAATGTATACCTAGATAGCTACCTAATTAACAAATACAAGTAACATATTAAAATGTACATACAATATGTATAGGTATAGTGCTCATTGATTTCCATTTATCACAACTTAAAATGTATGCAGTGTGTATATATAGTTACATGACCATTTTAATTTTGAATTCTTACCTTTCTGTACTGTAGATCTGCCAAAGCTTTGGATGCCTTCAAAGTAACTTCTTTGCAAATCCTGTATGTTCGTCCATTAGTAGTAGATGCCTCAACTTGTGTTAGAATATCTGAATATGGTAAGATTAATTCATCTGGTCGACCAGGATACACAAATGATGGGTTTGGGCCATGAGGATGAAGGAATGTGACTTTTACTTCTCTATTCTCTGGTATCTTTTCCAGCACATATGCCACCCACCAATGGCCATCATATGCAGCAGTAACAAACCATGTATTTTCTCCTCAGTCACAACTTTCTTCCTTTTCAGTAACTTTCTCAATATTTGAATAATCTGATAATGAATAATGTTTAACCTTAAGAGAAGTCAATGAAACTGGCTGTAAATGGTGTAATTTCTGTGTACCAGCAATAGTCCTTGCAGTTGAGTGTCTTTCTTGGAGAAGTTGGCTTTCCTCTTCATGCTCTTTATTGGTTGAAAAATGACATTTTATATTTACAATATTTTCACTTGCAAATGTATATAACTGTTCTGCAGTAAGGATCTGTTCATCATAAGGTCGTTGTAGACTAGCTTTTGCAGCTAATCTCTTAACTGTGCCTCCAACACCATCACAGGGTCCCTTTCCATGACTTGTTGCAAAAAAATTCCATTCTGCCTCAATTCCAAAATCATCTCTGTGATGGCAAAGATTCAAAAAGTTTTTGCAGTTCTTATACTGTCCTGCACACTAGGGTGTGACAGTTGCCCCAACTTTGTCCTACAATGCTGTTCAAAATTTTGATGTTGCATATTGACATAAAAAATACCCACGTGCAATTTTTTGAAGATTCATGCATATTTGAGTGAGCACCAGCAATTTGAAAAATAGAATTTTGCTTATACAGCATACGCTCCTATATATGAGATTACACAACCATCATAAGGGATATTAACACAAATCATTTGCCTGTCTTAATTAAAAGCTGTTATCACTAACACAAAAAAGTTAATCATTCTTATTCTCTCATGGTACATTAAGGGGTTTTATCATATATTCACAAGGTATTATTTCTCTAGAGCAAGAAACCATGATTTCTGTTCGGAAACAGATGATCATTTGTGCTGATTAGGAACGTGGAGTCTGTCATTTTCAACTACTTGAAGGACTTCTTGAAAGCGCTCCTCATCCCTAGCAACATTAAGAAAGTCATGGCAAAGTTTTACACCATGCTCTGCAGCCTCATTGACGACCTGAAGCTTGTCCACAACCCGTTTCATGTTCAGGTAGTCGTCATGATCCGCCCATTCACTGGCTGGACTGTGGAGAAACTGATAGGGCATGCCTAAAATGGTGAAGAACCGGCTTGAGTCAGGCCCAATTAGGTCCACCAGGGCAGTGCCACTTTCTGGGATGGGGGGAAGATATGGCTTTCCATAGCCTCCATGATTGAGCCCCACTCTCTTAGTAACTTCAGTGCCTTCATGGCAAAGAAGGGCCTTCCTCATCTCCTCTTTTGTCCTTTCTTGTACTTGGGACGAGAACAAAGCCAGTGGGGCCAACTCCTCAGTTAGGTACCAAGTGTGTCTACTGAGTGCCACACATGCTTTGTCAACTATTGTGGCATCATATGGGGCACATTCAGCCAAGGTTTCGACCAAATTCAAGTCATTCAGTGGCGCACTTGCTGGAACGGGGGCAAACAATCCACCATGGGACATAAACAGTGACTGTGAACACAGCAAACCATTCTAACTTGCTGATTTGACTTTTAGTCACAACCTCGGCTTTGGGAAACTGCTCTTTGATCTGGCCTGACAAAAGAACAATCTTGAGGGTACAGAGCAGTTTAGCCATCTACCTTGCTTTGTGAAGTGCGCCGGGGTAGACCATTGTGAAGTTCACTGGCTCGGATCCTTTAGTTACAAGCAGCAGACAAAGCTCTACCAGCTCCTTGTAGTCGCCACGTGTAAATGGTTGGGCTAGAGATTCACGGAAGAAGTCAGCCATCTCCTGCTGGCGCTCCTCAAACACTCCAGGCATTGTGGGGTAGTAGTATTTCTTTTTTTCATTGTACGCCAGTTGAGAGAAATGGTTCTTGAACCTAGAAATGCAATTATTGGGATTATTGTATTTCGTACTAATCTATAATATTGTTTTAGGGTATTAAGATTGATATGATCGATCATTTGCTTGGTGTTAGTATATCTTATAAGTCTAATAAAAGAAATTCCACTAAATTTGTTCATTAGATAATAATATTCCTTGTTATTTTGTAAAGCTTATGACTCACCTCTGGAAAACCATTATGTTTGGACTTGAAGAGCCCTTCACTTTCAAGCAATCCCAGCAAACACCTAGGATGACTTCGCCCACATGCCTGCGACAGGCGCACCAGAATACGGCACGCTCTAATTCCTTTTGGAGGGAGACGCAAGCAGCTGTTTTTTGTCCTGAAAAAAAAATGTAATTGTAGTTTAAGGCCACCATTTCAGGCACGTGCTTTTTGCAGATTTCTGTTAAATCATTCACTGTATTTTGGTATTAATGTCGTGATAAATTCACGCTGATGTTTGAAATAGGTTTACCTGTATTGGATGAAGTGTGTCGAAAACCATACCAACGACATTCTGTTCACACTCCCAATCGACCAGAAGTTGTTTGGTTGTTTGATATCAAGTCTCCTTGAACCAGGCCAGCTTTTTGAGTCAAATGCGGAAGAGGTGGGACTCCAAGAAGCTTTGTGCCATTGACACCAGACACAAGAATGGGCAGGCGGTCATCAGTGCCTTTGGAATCCAGCGTGTCCATAAGTTTACCATCCCAGTGCACCAGTACTTTGTCTGATGGTTGCCATTCATCCATGATTTTTAAACTTATTTCTGACACGATGGAAGCTCGGTATCGGTGGGCCGTCCTTGCATTTAGACTCAGCTTTGATGTATCTCCACCACATGCAGATACAAGGGAGTACACAATTGCACTCAGCTGGGTTGGTGAGATGTTTTGAACACTGCATGAAACAAGTTCTGCCGACTTCAGAATATCATGGGGCACAAAAATTGAAACTCCCTCTTTCACTGTTCTCCGATGTTTTCTCTTTGGTTCAGCAGTGCTGGCCTCATCAATGTTAGCGTCCTCATCAGAGCTAATAGGTGAATCAATATCAGCCTGTACATTCTCAGCATGATCACATTGCTCTCTCTCTTGTCGCTTCTCTTCTCGCATCTGCCTTTTCTGTCGCTTCTGAACCTTTTCTGTGAGTACTTTGTTTACCCCAGAGTAGGTAGCTACTCTGTCACTTAGCATGCTTTTCCTAAAGAGTATGTCAGTATCGATGGCATCTTGTTTGGCCTGAGTTTTCCCCTTTTTCACAGCCACCATGTCTTTCAACACTGTGTTCTTATAAAATTTCATCATCAGGCTCAATTCTGATTTAAACTTCATAATTCCAGGATCATCAGCCTGTCTTCTATCCTCATTCTTTTTCATAAGCATCATGTAGTCTTTGTCATAGTAAGTTTTAATCACTCGGCCAATATTGTTCCTGCCTGTAATGGTTGGGACATTCGCCTTCTGGTAATGCAAAAGCACATTGTCAATGGTGGCAGATAAAGCCTGGTCCCAATGCATATCCCGAAGGTTTGCTAACAGACATAGTAAGACCTGCCTATTAGTTAGCAGTTTGCAGCCCTTTATTTCCTTTTCTTCTTCTCAGGGTACGGTGCCCAATAACATTCTGACATACTCATCATCTTTCCATGTATCCATGATTAAATTCTCTATTCACAACATCAAATCACTGTCAAGGGAAAAGAAAAGAGCATCATTAAAATTAAATGCAATAAAATAATATGTGGAAAATTTGTGGGTCAGTGTTCCAGACCCGGAAATGAAAATCTGATAAAATGTGCTATTTTCACACTTATTTATGAAGTTCATAAGCTGAAATAGCAATACTTGCTGGTACGACGGTGCTAGCTCAAACATGCACCGATCTCCAAGAAAATTTACAGGGGTGTTTCCTAGATAAATACACAACACTAAAACTTTGAACAGCATTGTAGGACCATTTTTTGATTTTTGGAGGGCAATGGTCACACCCTACTGCACACCCATCTGAAAAGTAAATTATTTTGTGGATGGAACCGATGGATGAGATATTATCTTTTAGGAATTTTATCAGATGCTTTTGAAACAAATGTACAGCAACTGTGTTATGGATGTTACACTCTGAAATAATAACAAAGCTAAGGTGAGCAATCTCATCTTCCTTTTTATAGTTTTTATGTTGTGTGACCGAAGAATAGGCGCAAGGGTTAAGGGAAAAGTGTATAAGACTGTGATAAGACTGGCTATGATGTATGGGGCTGAGTCTTGGGCTATAAAGAAAGATCATGAGAAAAGACTAGATGTAACGGAGATGAGAATGCTGAGATGGATGTGCGGAGTGACAAGGTTGGATAGAGTAAGGAATGAAAGAATAAGGGACACAACAAAGGTTGGAGAAATCTCGAGGAAGATACAAGAAAGTAGACTGAAATGGTATGGACATGTGATGAGAGGGGACGAAGATTATGTGGGTAAGAGAACGATGAATATGGAGGTGAATGGCAGGAGAAAGAGAGGCAGACTGAAGCGAAGGTGGATGGAGAAGGGTTTGTCAGAGGAAGAAGCCCAGGACCGGGCTGTGTGGAGGAGGCTGGTCAGAAACGCCGACCCCGCATAGAGGCGGGAATGGGCAAAGAGAAAGAAGAAGAAGTAAATAACAAATGGATGTAGAGTAGCCATCTCATTGTTCCAGTGAAAGCTCTGAACCTCATCTTGAAGAATAAAGGAATAATTTTCAGCAAAATCACACACAGCAAGGACCTCACCATCTTTCAAAGACATTTTTGTTTCACGGTAATAAGTTGCATCTTTGTCTTGAAGTCATGTATCTGGTATTCTTTCAGTTGGTTACAGAATTGGTCAATATATTCATCTGTATTCAGTTCTACTGATTCAAGATTTGACCGATCTGTATTGGTCCACTTTTTAAAATTTATGATATCGATGAAGTTGTTTGTAAATATGTCCAGTAGTCTGTTTTTTAAATCTGATGGATCTCCACATTGTTCACATTGTCTGAGGCAGCATTTCTGTGAGGCAGGATTGCATTCCATAAAGGCAACACAATGACGTACATTCTTAATAGGTGTGTCATCATTTGCAGTTAGTTTTTCTAATTCAGCTCCTACAAACATAAGTTTGGCATTCTGATGAATTGTACAGACACATACTGAGTGAGTTCCTGTTGCTCCAGCAATAACACACTGCTTTGGATGCAATTCTGCAAATTTACTGAATCCCACCTTAACCAAAGGATTTCTTTCTTTGAAAATATGATAGGCTTCTTTTAAATTGCAAAGTAAAAGATGCTTTTGCAAATGTATCCTTCCTCTTTCATTGTCAATGATACTACAATAGTCTTTCTTTCCTGGCATTGTTCTACTGATGTCTTCTGAAAGATAAAATGCTTTAATAGCGTCAACAGTATCCTGTTTAATTCTTTCCCCACCCTTTGGATTTGGGTCTGAAAGGACACCTTTTTCTTCAACTATTTTTTTAGCAATAGATGCTGTATGCCTTGTTGTGTTAAATTCTGAAGCAATTTTCCTAATGCTCCAACTTTTGGGCAATACAGTCAGGATTTTTATTTTATCACTTCTTTTAGTATTTTCATTTTTGAATTTTTCCTTGAGTTGATTTATTATTTCTAAACAGTCTACATCTCCAGATGGCTCCTTAAATTGTGAGTCAGAAATCTCTTTTCCTGCAACTGTTTCCATTCTCTTCTTAACTGTCTCTGTCACCTTGCTTAGTTTTTTAGCTCCATATGACTTTTGCTCTACAAGCTTTCTCTTTTTTATGGGTGATTCACCAATTGAAACAAAAGAAGCATTCAAAGTACACATCTCATGGTTTTTGCTCTGAAGTTGATGCATCACTATTGTCAACATTTTCAATTTTCTCAAGATCTTCAGGTGGTTCACTACTACAAGAAGAATCATCATTTATGTCTGAATTCAAAGTGCCTATTCCTTTCTCAGGCAAGGACTCAAGATGTTCTCTACACTGCTTACAAAGTCTGTGATGTAGTGTTAAGTGCAGATCGGGAAACTTATTTACAAGTTCCTGTGGTACAATTCTCAAACTCTTCTTTTGACACTGACCTTTGTGATGCAGCAAAGGATCAGCACACTTCTGTTTCAGTTTTAAATGTTCCATGTTTGTACTCTGAAATCACAAAAGCACAAAGAAAATCCTGAAAAGAAAACAATGAACAATTAATGAATTATTAAATAAATTTTTATACATGTATTTAGTAAAAATAAATTAACTTTAACTTGAAGTCAGGAGTCAACTCTGTAAAGTTGACAGTACTTATATACTAGTTGGGCCTTTGGATCAGCGCTACTCCAGTAGATTTGGGGCTGTTGAGGGGTTTAACCCTGGCTGTCTTTTAAAAGACTTCTTTTGGCACAGGTCACAAAAAGGTTTTTGAACTAATAATGTTAAGTTGAACTAAGTCTTCACTGACACTATATCAGAACAGAACTTTTAAATAAATGAACTGACAAAAAAAATCTAAAATTGAAGAATGATGCCAACTTCATTTATTTTTTATACATTGAACTAGTTATCAGCCACTTACAGCTTCTTGGGATTTTGTTGTACATGACTCAAGGTATTAATGTAAAAAAATTGAATTTTTTAGGAGAAGGAATTTTTTTTTTATTCAAGGTCAAAGGTCAACTTTTGAAGGGATTTTTTTTATTTTTCACAGTAGAGATATTTAACAAGAGACAATAAACAAGGGGCTACTAAAGAGCTTTAAAATGAGACCAAAATCAATGCTCTAGCTTTAACACTTACACTGCTCCCATCCTCATATGATGCTCAGGAAGTTTGTCGGAAGAATGCTCCCAGCATCATATGATGATCGCGTTATTTTTTTTAGGTTTTCGCACAAAATCCCAATAAAATAAATGATTTTGCATTTTAATGCTATTGATGACTCAGATATATTCATAAACCATCCGCAAACAAACATACACACATACACACATGCATGCATGTACACATATGTACACATAAACAAGCAAGTATTATGCTTGCTTACATTTGAGTTTTGAAGAATCTATGACTCATATATATTCATAAACCATCCGCAACACACACACACACACACGCACACACATACACACACACACATGCATGTATGCATATGCGCACATGTACACAAACGAGCAAGTATTATACTTACATTTGAGTTTTGAAGAATATACATTTTATTTGTCCTCTTGAAAAATAATTTTTTATTCCTTTTCAAAAATAACTCCTTATAAAATAATTGTCCTTTTGGAAAATAATTGTTCATGAAATAAATATTATTTTGATAAATCTACACTTTCCATTATACTTATTTACAACATTGTTTTACACTTTTACTGAATTTAGTATTTAGTAGTTGGCACGGGTGTGGTAGAGAACAAAGCACTCAAGGCACAATGCAACTTTGCATTCCGGACACCAAGTAGAAACTTTTCTAACATGTTTTTCTCTTTGTGTTGTATGTGAGCATACATGACATTGTCGTTGACCTACAGGTCGAGATGGTGTTGGCGGAACTTGTTCCAGGTGATGCTTTTCAATGTAATTAGCTGAGAGAAGTCTGTCAGGAGCATTTGGTCTCACACTTTGTCTTCCAGGATGTGGGGATGTTATTTGAGCATACTTCGTGAGTAGTTGAGAGACTAATGTAAGATTGAATTCTCTCATTGAAATCTGCTTTTTCGTAGTTTTTTTGTAGAGTACAAAGGAATTGTAAAGAGAAATATCCAAAAGATGAAAGAATACCTTCTTATACCACTTCACAGTTTTCCTAACGCATTCTACGCTGCTAATTTGCATATCAGATTTGTCCACCAGACGCATATTTTTGTTATAGTCCACAACAGCATCTGGTTTGAATTTTATTTCGTTTGTTCGACGATCAACCTTTCCTGAGTCAATCATGCTTCCACTGTGAATTGTTGTTAGCATATGCACATCTCTTTTATCAGTCCATTTTAGTGCTAATAAAGGTTTTGATTCCATCAGATGGCACTCTCCTTTTTTACTTGGGTGAAACTTGGGCATGTTTTTTCTATTTACCTTTACAGTTCCACAAGATCCTGTTTTATTTACATGCAGATATTTGCATAGTAATGGGCTCGTATACCAGTTGTCAGTATACAGAATGTGGCCTTTATTCAAATATTTAGCTAAAAGTGTCTTTACAATCGCTCCAGAATGTCCTAGTGGATCATTTGCACGTTTCATTCCCCCAATTTCTCATGCAAGACTGAACATAAACGCTTGAAAACATGTAAATTTTCATAAAATTCTACTCAACCATATTCCCAAGTTACCCACTAAATTCTGTTTATTTTGTAAGAGAAAATGTTTAGTTTGTAAGAGAAAATCTTTATTTATTAAGGGAAACAAAAATAATTTAACAAAATGGTGCTTGACTTGATTTATTTTACGTTAACAAATGGGTAAATTTCCTGATTTTTTTGCGCACAGGTGGAAAGTACACGGTCAGGAATTGCGCATCCGAAGGGTTAATAGTTTTTTAGTTACACCATTTTGAAAATAGTCATTTAACGCAAAAAAGGTCAAAATGTCACAACTTTGTGACCTTGTATCTCAGTAACCAAAGGTCAGTCAGCTCTAATAATTTGGGAATTTAAGTTTGGCATGTATATCTGCTATTGTGCCAAGTATGAGCAAAATTGAAAGGGGTGAGTGCAAAAAGTGCCATTTTGTGGCTGAGTTGACATGGAATGACCCAGGAATCACATTGTTTACACCCAATTTTATAGATAATGCCTAAATTATTGGTAGGGCTATTTTTTACTATGATATTTTTCACAATATTGTTATATGAAAATACTACATTAATATCCAAAAGTTTAAGTACATTAGCAATGTCTAAAAAGCCCGGGAAAAATGGAAGTACTAAAATATTTTTTGACAAAGTATGAGTGTTATTATTGACACGATAGAAAGTTCGTTTTGCCTTGTTAAGACAAGATTCCATAAACGCAGATGGATAACACAGATCACTTCCAATACTGTTGATTTTTTCCAATTCGGCATCGATGTATTCCGGACTGGCGATCCTAAGGGCGTGGAGAAACATTGATGAAAAAATGGCCTTCTTAGTGGGGGTGTCATGTCCCGAGTAAAAGTGTACGTAGGACAAATTGTTTGTTGTTTTCCGATAGATACTAAACTTAAAACCTGGGCTTTCCCTATGTACACGCACATCCAAAAATGGGATTGAATTGTCTTGTTCCACTTCTAAAGTAAACTTAATGGAGGGGACTTGATCATTTAACTGAAGGAGGAAGTTATCCAGGTCACGATTCATGGGCCAGATACACAAAATATCGTCGACATACCGCAACCAAGGGATGCCAACCCCCAGGATTCTTGGAATGTAAGTAATTTCGAAAAACTCCATATAAATATTGGAGAGGAGGGGCGATAAGGGGTTGCCCATGGCCATCCCAAACACTTGTTGATAATACTCGTTATTGAAAGTGAATTTACAGTCTGATGCAAAGCTTAATAAGTTCCAAAACAATGTGTGAAGGTAGTGGCAGGTCATACTTATGTAATTCTTGGGAGAGAAAGTCAAGCATATCATCAATCGGCACTTTTGTAAACAATGAACAAACGTCAAAACTGATCAATCTATCGTTAGTTTCAGTACATGCATTTTTCCCGGGCTTTTTAGGTATTGCTAATGTACTTAAACTTTTGGATATTAATGTAGTATTTTCATATAACAATATTGTGAAAAATATAGTTAAAAATAGCCCTACCAATAATTCAGGCATTATCTATAAAATTGGGTGTAAACAATGTGATTCCTTTTACATAGGTCAGACGGGAAAGGATTTGCACACACGTATAAAACAGCATCAATATTCCATTAGAACAGGACAGTTGTCCAGTGCTCTTTTTGTCCATTTGTCAGAGTTATCCCACGGTATTGATTGGAATAATGCTTCAGTTTTATTTCACTCTAGCAACATTGCTAATAGAAATATTCTTGAGTCTGCCATTATCCAACTTTCAAATAACTTCAATATAAGCAAAGGTCTTTTTCAACTCGATCCTGTTGTTTTGAATTCCTTCAAAACAGATTTAGATAAAAAGGGTAGGATGCTAAATCTTTGGTAAACTTGTATGCTACTGTATTAACTTTTAATCTTCATTTTATTTTTATATATATCGAAACTTGACCATAAAAGGCAAAGTGTTAAAACCCGGGCAGATTTCCAGTATAAATTTGTATTTTTATAATTCATTTGATCTTGTGCTAAAAATTGATATTTTTCCTTACAAATCTGTATGCCTCTTTGTTAATCTTTTAATTTTTATTTTTACTTCTCTGTTTATTGCATATATATATATATATGTATATATATATATATGTGTGTCTGTGTGTGTATATATATATATATATATATATATATATATATATATATTGTTGTATGTATGTTATTTATTTATTTTTTTCTTTCTGTAACCTATATATAGGCCGTAACCTTTTTTGTACTTCAGTGTTCCTGAGGATGTCATTAGATGAAAGCGCTTGAGCACCTTTTTGTATTTCCTTTCCTTCGTGGTTTTATTCATCATAAATATTTTTCACGTGTTACTTTTGTGAAATAATTTTCATATATATATATATATATATATTTTTTTTTTTTAAGTTCGGGAAGAACCGATTCGCCTCTATTTAAAAGGGCATATCTCGGCGGAAAAACAAAGAAAAAGTGAGAGGAAAGACAGAGGAAAAAGAAGGTGGAGGGGACAGTCGAAGTGGAAAAAGACGTGCTCAAGAGCACGAGCTTAGAACCCCCTTGCGGGGATATATATATATATATATATATATATATATATATATATTCCTCCTAAAACCCAACTTCTGAATTTCTTCACTCAGAACCCTGGTTTTTGTTCCTTTATAGAAACTGCATTGTTCAGATCTGCGGGAAATTTTATAATTATTCGGGGTTGCACAGAATGGTTCATGTTTTGCCCCTATGCACTAGGGTGTGACAGTTGCCCCAACTTTGTCCTACAATGCTGTTCAAAATTTTGGTGTTGCATATTGACAAAAAATACCCACGTGCAATTTTTTGAAGATTCATGCATATTCGAGTGAGCATCAGCAATTTGAAAAATAGCAATTTTGCTTATACGGCATACGCGCCTATATATGAGATTACACAACCATCATAAGGGATATTAACACAAATCATTTGCCTGTCTTAATTAAAAGCTGTTATCACTAACACAAAAAAGTTAATCATTCTTATTCTCTCATAGTACATTAAGGGGTTTTATCATATATTCACAAGGTATTATTTCTCTAGAGCAAGAAACCATGATTTCTGTTCGGAAACAGATGATCATTTGCGCTGATCAGGAATGCAGAGTCTGTCATTTTCAACTACTTGAAGGACTTCTTGAAAGTGCTCCTCATCCATGGCAACATTAAGAAAGTCATGGCAAAGTTTTACACCACGCTCTGCAGCCTCATTGACGACCTGAAGCTTGTCCACAACCCGTTTCATGTTGAGGTAGTTGTCATGATCCGCCCATTCACTGGCTGGACTGTGGAGAAACTAATAGGGCATGCCTAAAATGGTGAAGAACCGGCTTGAGTCAGGCCCAATTAGGTCCACCAGGGCAGTGCCACTTTCTGGGACAGGGGGAAGATATGGCTTTCCATAGCCCCCATGATTGAGCCCCACTCTCTTAGTAACTTCAGTGCCTTCATGGCAAAGAAGGGCCTTCCTCATCTCCTCTTTTGTCCTTTCTTGTACTTGGGACGAGAACAAAGCCAGTGGGGCCAACTCCTCAGTTAGGTACCAAGTGTGTCTACCGAGTGCCACACTTGCTTTGTCAACTATTGTGGCGTCATATGGGACAAATTCAGCCAAGGTTTCGACCAAATTCAAGTCATTCAGTGGCGCACTTGCTGGAACAGGGCAAACAATCCACCATGGGACATAAACAGCAACTGTGAACACAGCAAACCGTTCTAACTTGCTGATTTGACTTTGTCACAACCTCGGCTTTGAGAAACTGCTCTTTGATCTGGCCTGACAAAAGAACAATCTTGAGGGTATAGAGCAGTTTAGCCATCCACCTTGCTTTGTGAAATGCGCCGGGGTAGACCATTGTGAAGTTCACTGGCTCGGATCCTTTAGTTACAAGCAGCAGACAAAGCTCTACCAGCTCCTTGTAGTCGCCACGTGTAAATGGCTGGGCTAGAGATTCACAGAAGAAGTCAGCCATCTCCTGCTGGCGCTCCTCAAATACTCCAGGCATTGCGGGGTAGTAGTATTTCTTTTTTTCATTGTACGCCAGTTGAGAGAAATGGTTCTTGAACCTAGAAATGCAATTATTGGGATTATTGTATTTCGTACTAATCTATAATATTGTTTTAGGGGTATTAAGATTGATATGATCGATCATTTGCTTGGTGTTAGTATATCTTATAAGTCTAATAAAAGAAATTCCACTAAATTTGTTCATTAGATAAAATATTCCTTGTTATTTTGTAAAGCTTATGACTCACCTCTGGAAAACCATTATGTTTGGACTTGAAGAGCCCTCCACTTTCAAACAATCCCAGCAAACACCTAGGATGACTTCGCCCACATGCCTGCGACAGGCGCACCAGAATACGGCACGCTCTAATTCCTTTTGGAGGGAGATGCAAGCAGCTGTTTTTTGTCCTGAAAAAAAAATGTAATTGTAGTTTAAGGCCACCATTTCAGGCACGTGCTTTTTGCAGATTTCTGTTAAATCATTCACTGTATTTTGGTATTAATGTCGTGATAAATTCACGCTGATGTTTGAAATAGGTTTACCTGTATTGGATGAAGTTGTGTCGAAAACCATACCAACGACATTCTGTTCACTCCCAATCGACCAGAAGTTGTTTGGTTGCTGTTGATATCAAGTCTCCTTGAACCAGGCCAGCTTTTTGAGTCAAATGCGGAAGAGGTGGGACTCCAAGAAGCTTTGTGCCATTGACACCAGACACAAGAATGGGCAGGCGGTCATCAGTGCCTTTGGAATCCAGCGTGTCCGTAAGTTTACCATCCCAGTGCACCAGTACTTTGTCTGATGGTTGCCATTCATCCATGAATTTTAAACTTATTTCTGACATGATGGAAGCTCGGTATCGGTGGGCCGTCCTTGCATTTAGACTCAGCTTTGATGTATATCCACCACATGCAGATACAAGGGAGTCCACAATTGCACTCAGCTGGGTCGGCAAGATGTTTCGAACACTGCATGAAACAAGTTCTGCCGACTTCAGAATATCATGGGGCACAAAAATTGAAACTCCCTCTTTCACTGTTCTCTGATGTTTTCTCTTTGGTTCAGCAGTGCTGGCCTCATCAATGTCAGCGTCCTCATCAGAGCTAATAGGTGAATCAATATCAGCCTGTACATTCTCAGCATGATCACATTGCTCTCTCTCTTGTCGCTTCTCTTCTCGCATCTGCCTTTTCTGTCGCTTCTGAACCTTTTCTGTGAGTACTTTGTTTACCCCAGAGTAGGTAGCTACTCTGTCACTTAGGATGTTTTTCATAAAGAGTATGTCAGTATCGATGGCATCTTGTTCGGCCTGAGTTTTCCCCTTTTTCGCAGCTGCCATGTCTTTCAACACTGTGTTCTTATAAAATTTCATCGTCATGCTCAATTCTGATTTAAACTTCATAATTCCAGGATCATCAGCCCGTCTTCTATCCTCATTCTTTTTCATAAGCATCATGTAGTCTTTGTCATAGTAAGTTTTAATCACTCGGCCAATATTGTTCCTGCCTGTAATGGTCGGGACATTCACCTTCTGGTAATGCAAAAGCACATTGTCAATGGTGGCAGATAAAGCCTGGTCCCAATGCATATCCCGAAGGTTTGCTAACAGACATAGTAAGACCTGCCTATTAGTTGGCAGTTTGCAGCTCTTTATTTCCTTTTCTTCTTCTCGGGGTACGGTGCCCAATAACATTCTGACATACTCATCATCTTGCCGTGTATCCATGACTCAG
The DNA here is from genome assembly GCA_023014485.1 of Bathynomus jamesi. Classification (NCBI taxonomy): domain Eukaryota; kingdom Metazoa; phylum Arthropoda; class Malacostraca; order Isopoda; family Cirolanidae; genus Bathynomus; species Bathynomus jamesi. The sequence continues at coordinate 400,238 of JAJOZX010002365.1, read as the reverse complement.
CTTTGATGTATATCCACCACATGCAGATACAAGGGAGTCCACAATTGCACTCAGCTGGGTCAGATGTTTCGAACACTGCATGAAACAAGTTCTGCCGACTTCAGAATATCATGGGGCACAAAAATTGAAACTCCCTCTTTCACTGTTCTCTGATGTTTTCTCTTTGGTTCAGCAGTGCTGGCCTCATCAATGTCAGCGTCCTCATCAGAGCTAATAGGTGAATCAATATCAGCCTGTACATTCTCAGCATGATCACATTGCTCTCTCTCTTGTCGCTTCTCTTCTCGCATCTGCCTTTTCTGTCGCTTCTGAACCTTTTCTGTGAGTACTTTGTTTACCCCAGAGTAGGTAGCTACTCTGTCACTTAGGATGTTTTTCATAAAGAGTATGTCAGTATCGATGGCATCTTGTTCGGCCTGAGTTTTCCCCTTTTTCGCAGCTGCCATGTCTTTCAACACTGTGTTCTTATAAAATTTCATCGTCATGCTCAATTCTGATTTAAACTTCATAATTCCAGGATCATCAGCCCGTCTTCTATCCTCATTCTTTTTCATAAGCATCATGTAGTCTTTGTCATAGTAAGTTTTAATCACTCGGCCAATATTGTTCCTGCCTGTAATGGTCGGGACATTCACCTTCTGGTAATGCAAAAGCACATTGTCAATGGTGGCAGATAAAGCCTGGTCCCAATGCATATCCCGAAGGTTTGCTAACAGACATAGTAAGACCTGCCTATTAGTTGGCAGTTTGCAGCTCTTTATTTCCTTTTCTTCTTCGGGGTACGGTGCCCAATAACATTCTGACATACTCATCATCTTGCCGTGTATCCATGATTAAATTCTCTATTCACAACATCAAATCACTGTCAAGGGAAAAGAAAAGAGCATCATTAAAATTAAATGCAATAAAATAATATGTGGAAAATTTGTGGGTCAGCGTTCCAGACCCGGAAATGAAAATCTGATAAAATGTGCTATTTTCACACTTATTTATGAAGTTCATAAGCTGAAATAGCAATACTTGCTGGTATGATGGTGCTAGCTCAAACATGCACCGATCTCCAAGAAAATTTACAGGGGTGTTTCCTAGATAAATACACAACACTAAAACTTTGAACAGCATTGTAGGACCATTTTTTGATTTTTGGAGGGCAACAGTCACACCCTACTATGCACCCTTAGGGGAGTGACATCAGGTGCATTATCATCTAGCTTTCAGGTCACCTCCACCTACTGGGATGAGCATTAGCCTCTCAACAGAGATGTCTCAGCCACAAAACATACTCTTTTACAGTATTTAAAGCAGAAGAGGACTACGAGAAGAGAATGAAAGAGGAAAGTGGGAACAAAGAACAGTGGAAGAAACAGAAAGCTGAAATAGAAAAAATCAAATACTGTCACAAAACGAGGCTGAAAACACACAGGTGACAAAGAGTGTAAAGACAACACACAGCATAAGGGTAATGAAAGACAAACACAACTAGCACAAATAGGACAAAACAAGAGGGCAGTCAAGAAAATGGAGTGAAACTGTCCCCCAATAAGGAGCAAAAAACAAAGGCCACAAGTAAATATGGGGAAGGAATTATATGCAGGTATTATATATAAAAGATATTTGCAGATTTAAAAGAGGACAATGTGTATATATGAACATCCCCCAATATGCAATTTCTTCTGTAATAATGGTCATTGTAAATTTGGAGACAGATGTAAATTCTACCACCCGGACATTTGCAGGACTTAAGCAAAATATGGAACCTGCAAATTCAGGAAAAAATGCTACTGTCAACATCTCCAGATGGACTCAAAGGAAAAAGTTTCACTGACAATAGGAATAACAATAGGAACACAATAAGCGAATAAGAAATTTTTTTTAACATTGCGGACACGTTACGGATGCTAAATGTCATCCACATGCATTTGACACAGCTTGAAACCCCCGAGCCAAACCACTACTGGGCAAGAAGCTACCAGTACAAGTAGATGGAAACAGATCTCTCTCGGAGGATCATAGGGCAATGAATCAAGAGATATCGAAGGAAAACTAACTTGAAATGCACAAGGGGCAACAAAAAACAGAGAACATAAAAATTGTCCTGGCTAATATCCAAGGAATAAGACCAAACCAATCACTCAAGGAAATTGTGAAAACTGCAAACATTGTATTGAAAAGAAAAAGAGAAATATAGAGGGCTTCAACTTACTAAGAGTGGATAGAACGACAAGACGTAAAGGTGGCTGTGCTCTACATGTACAGGAAGGCCATATGACAGAGACGATAATAAGTAAATCAAACAACTATGTGGAACTACTAGGTGAAAATAGAAAAACTAAATGTGATAGTAATAGTCATCTATAGACCTCCAAGCACCCCAACCAAAAAATTCTGAGGCCATTGATGACATCAGAAAGCTAATAAAGGCCATAAACCCCCCATCTGGAGACTAACTTTCCATTTATAGCTAAAATACAAAAAGGTGGATAGGAATATATATATTCATCAGGATAAGGGGGGCACTAGAGAAGATCAGGAGCAAGCAAAAATGTTGATGGTTCTCACAAATGAGTTTATACTGACACAGGAGATAACAGAAAATACCAGAAAAAATAACTGCCTGGATCTGGTATTCACGAATAACACGAACTTGATTGCTGATATAAAAATAACCCCAACCATTATCTCAAACCAGAACTTAATCGAGATATCAAAAAATATGAAGACAGCATTAAAAGACAATACACATATTGAGGAAAGAAGTAAATTCGGGGCCTTTATCTTAAACTCAAAGACTATAAATTGGGAAGCAATCAGATCGCACATGGCCCAAATAGAATGGAGAACAATTTTCGAGAATAAAACAACTGAAGAAATGCTAACAACCTTGGAAGAAAAAATGCTGAGAATTTTAGAAAAATATGCTCCAAAATCACAGCCAAAAGGAAAGAGGAGCTGGCTAGAGAGGCAAAACAGATTATTATTCTGCAAAAGAAAGAAAATGGAGGTGAAGTTAGGCAACTGCGGAGATAATGACAGGAAAGCAATAAAAGAAAAACTGGAGGGTATCGATAGGGAAATACAAGCCCTGATTAAGGACCATACAGAGAGGGAAGAGGAAAAGGTGGTAGAAGCAATAAAGGAAAATCCAAAATACTTCTATAGCTATGCAAAAAGGAAAAAAAAAAACATGCACTGCTATTGGGCCCTAAAGGAAGAGAAATAATGAACTCACCAATGATCCAAAAGAAATATCTGATACATTGAGAGCTCAATATGAATCAGTTTTTAGTACCCCAAAAAGTGACAAAGCGATACCTAACATAAATGCATTCTTTGAAGAGGAATTGCAAGGAGAGTATATGACAGACTTTTATTTTACCCCAGAAGATGTAACGAGAGCTATAGGACAAATGAAACCACATTTATACTGGATATGGAGAAGATCCCTAGACACTGGGGAAATACTGAGCATCTTGAAAAGAGCAAACATTGTCCCGATATATAAAGGAGGGGACAGATCTCAAGCAAAGGACTATAGACCAGTGTCATTGATGTCCCACCTCACCAAAGTATTTGAAAGAATAGTTAGAGAGAAAATTTATGATTTCCTGGAGACACAGGAAAGATTCAGTGAAAATCAGCATGGATTCTGATCAGGTAGATCATGCCTATCACAACTAATAGAACACTACAACAATATCCTAGATGCATTGGAAAGCAATGACAACTACGATGTTATATACACAGATTTTGCTAAAGCTTTTGACGAATGTGACCATTGTATAATAGAACATAAAATGAAATATATGGGAATAACAGGCAAAGTGGGAAAATGGATCTGCAACTTCCTCAGAGAACATCTGCAGGTTGTCAAAATTCAAGGTATATCATCATCAGAATCGGAAGTACGCAGCTCAGTACCACAAGGGACAGTACTGTCCCCACTCCTGTTTATTATCATGCTAACAGACATAGACAACAGAGTAAACAGCAACAGTGTACAGTAGTAACATCCTTTGCAGATGATACAAAGATCAGCAGAATAATCAGCGATGTACATGATGTGGAGGCCTTGCAGAGGGACACGAACAGAATATACAAATGGTCAGAAGACAACAACATGTCATTTAACACCGAGAAATTTCAGCTCTTGAGATATTGTAGAACAGAAGAACTTAAACAGACTGCATATTATGCTCCAGATAGACAGGAAATTCATAGAAGCACGAAAGCGATCGATCTCAGGATAATAATGACAGATGATGCAAAATTTGAAACACAAAATCAGGTAGCGATAAATAAAGCAAAAAGAGTTGCCAGACAGGTACTAAGAACGTTCAAGAGAAAGGACAGGACAGTATGTAATGATTCCCCTACTAAAAACACTGATTATACCAAAACTTCAATACTGCTCAGTTTTGACGTCCCCATATAAAAAGGAAGAAACTAATAAACTAGAAGATACGCAAAAGCATTGCACAGCCAAGATTGATGGCTGCAAAGAACTCAACTACTGGGAAAGACTACGTAAACTAAACCTGTACTCCCTGGAAAGAAGAAGAAGAAGAAGAGAGGTACACCATAATCTACATATGGAAAATGATTGAAAAACTGGTACCAAACCTAAAATTAAACCCAGTTACCAACAACAATGGAAAATAGGAAAGGCAGAATGTGTAGTGTTCCCAAATTAAGGGCCCGACAAGGGACCTCCTCAACTCTGAAGGAAAATAGCTTGGTTGTCAGGGGGCCAAGACTTTTCAACCAGCTTCCAAAGGACCTCAGAAATGTAATGGGGGTCAAAGTTGAAGTCTTCAAGAGAAGACTGGATGCCTGGCTATGTACGATGGAGAGCACAAGAAAGCAACTCGCTCCTCCACCAAGCCAGACCTAGAGGCAGGGCCACCAGCTTGACCTCCATGTGAAGAGAGACCACGCATGAAACAACATAAGGTTCATAAGGTATATTTTCATTCTAAAACCCAACTTCTGAACTTCTTCACTCAGAACCCTGGTTTTTGTTCCTTTCTTATAGAAACTGCATTGTTCAGATCAGGGGGAAATTTTATAATTATTCTGGGGTTGCACAGAATGGTTCAAGTTTTGCCCGTATGCACCCTTAGGGGAGTGACATCAGGTGCATTATCATCCAGCTTTCAGGTTACCTCCACCCGCTGGGATGAGCATTAGCCTCTCAACAGAGGTGGTGTCATAGCCACAAAACACACTCGGACTCAGACTTTCAAGACCCCTCAAGCAGCATTCCCCACCTTGTATCCTGGAATCTCCACCAGTGGTCCTCCACAACATGGTAGTTACTACTTTTGCTCCTTGCAGTTGGTGATGGGAGTGTTGTAATTTTGGATTAGAACAACTCCATGCTCTGTCAAGTTGTTGACCACTTTTAGGCTCCTAACAACTCCAAGAGCCTTTTGATACCCTGGATGCTCTAGCTATGTCTCCAAATCCACAACACTCAGAAGGGAGTCATCGAAGTCCAGAATAGTGAACAACTGCTGTGAGTTGGCCATTATGTATGATGACAAATCCTCCCTTTCCACTTCCTCTACCCGGATCCTGTGTGGAGGATATTTGGCTCTTTATTGTCGAGGGCAGCAACCATTTTCCTTTTGGTTTCCATGGTCAACCGCTCATCGAAAAATGCGAGCCCCACCATCCCCATCAGTATGTTAGCAAGCCAGGATCTGTTCAACAGCAGTGGAATTGTGACGTGTGAGCATCGTTTTCCTAGGTAGCTGTCTTCCTCAGACGTGATATTCTCAGTACTGTTGCTGCTGCTTCTTGATTTAAGGGTTGCCATCTCATTCTGCTCTTTTTACTCAGCTTTGTTGGTTCTTTTCTGCCCAAGATATTTTTGTTGCTGCTGAACTTGTTTATTCTTCTTGATAGCCAACTTCACATCGACACCAGACATGTGGCCCTTCTCCCTCTGGGCTAGGAGTTGCTGCTTGTCCTCTTCGATTTGCGACAAAGACAGAGCGTCCTGTTGGGCGATGTCGTACACATTATTTACACTTGACACGAAGGTGGCCTCATTTGTGGTTTGAGTGTTGGATCAGCTGGACTTGCTTGAGTGCTTGCCACTTGGAGTAGAACTTCAGAAGACGCTTCACAAGACCATGCTTATGGGTAGTATGGATCCGGCTTTCTCCCAAAAACCCACAACAGTTTTCGAGGTTGCTTTTGCACTCTCATTCATCGGAAGTTTCTCTTCTGAGTGGTAGAAAAAGAAGTGTGTCAAAACTTGATTCCCTGAAGGAAGTCTATTTCCCAGAATCTGTGTGAAAAAACTATATAGGGCTATGGGTTGATTGCCTGCTACCCTCATCCATTGGAAATTTCCAGCAGATTTCAGTGGAGAGTTAATGCCAAAAGCCCTACATTTTTTCATTAGTTATGTATATGTAGGTCTTCAAAGGACCTCTCTATGTTTATTTGCCTTCGGTATTTGCGCTGCTTAATAATAAAGAAAGAAATTGCCTTACTTTATTATTTCATTGAGCCTCGCTTCTGTTCGTAGGATGCGATGATGTTTTTTGATGTAGGGCCGCGGTACGATGGAGTTACACAACGAGTTGCTTTGATGTAATTAATATAGGCAGTCACTATATTTAAATACCTGAAGGAATAGGCCTATCCTTTTTATAGTTATTAGGTTTTATATTATGAGGAATTCATTCAGAACTTATAGGAAGATAAAGTACATCTTCCTTGCTTAAAGCATCGCTGTAACATAAGCAAGCTCCGAGCAAGCCGCTATAATATAAATCTTTGTATTTTATTATTTGCTGAATTTGCAAAGTTCGTTGACTCTTCTCTCAAAGTAATTTTCACGAGTCAGCAATGGAGAATTTTGAATACAAAATAATAAATTTGGTGTTCTTGTCATGCAGGCCCAATGCCTACATATGGGGTTCTATGTATGGTAATTAATTTCATTCCCAATAGGCTATGTCGCCAATCCTGAGACAATTTTTAAATATTTAATTCAATTAATAATTTATATTTAATTAAGCAGTAAAGGTACCACATACGATACCATGTTGTAAGCATATATAGTTTTTCCATAATCCGCAACAATGTCTGACCAATCGACTAAATGTTTTTCTTGGAATGTGTATTAGCACTAACCATGATTGTGCTGAACCTGTGAAAGAGATGGAATAAGAACTGATATTTAAACATTCAAGGTCAAGTGGAGAATAAAGATAGTAAAATCTGTTGCTTGGAGCCAAGTCTATGAATTTCAGAAGTAGGCAATTTAATCTACAAACTCTGCCAAATGTATGATGCAAAGCATTCGAGTTTACCAACAGGCCCCTTTTAGAAATCTTATTGAAAATACTTATTACAAACATCACATTACAAGATGAACAAGGAAGAAGCATTAGCTGTTAGCATTGTCTTCATTATATGTATAATGGGGGGAAATTTCAACCTCTCTGCGGAACTTGGTCTTTAATTGCATGCTTCCTACTTTAAGGCGAGGTTGAAGTACCAGACTATAGAAACATTCTCATTAGGTCAGGTTGAAAAGGGGTCAAGGTCAAGATTTTGCTTATGTACATATTGTGAGGTTGATCATTTTGTAATAGTAGTATCCACACCAAAAATCAAGGCTGTGGGACCTTCGCTACCCCCCCTATCGATACTCACTTTTTTCCATATGAATTTGTATGGGAAATAGGCCAAAAATTGAAAATCGTAAAAATCGACCCTAAATATTAATTTTTTTGCTTTTGGATGGCCAAAATCCTGTTCCCCGGCACAGGGATTCCTATTTAGGTACCTAGAATGTTAAAAGTTTGTATTAAAATACGTTATTTAATTTTAAAATATCAGTAATAAATAAAATATAGTTAAAATCTTATTAAATTAAATTATGGCTACCGGTACTAGAAAAAGAAGCCACAATGCAGCCTTTGGATATCCAGCAAAATTTTCATCTGCCATGATGCCATCAAAAGCTGATGTTGTAAGGCACTTCCATTTCATTGTTAAAGAGGAAGAATCTAAAGCACAGGGTAAAATAAGTAAAAATGATTGCTATAACGTAGTTATTCAAGATACAGTATAAAAGAAATTTGGCAAAAATTTTCTTTCCCAACAATTGATACAAGGAATTTATGTTAGAGTTACTAGACTTATAGAAGATGCTGATAAGTTAAGTAAATGCCCTATGATAAAAAGAAGTGAAAAATATTATGAAAAATTAAAGAAATATGACGAGATGTTTGACATACTGTATCTCCATGCCACTGTTATGAGAAAGGCATAAGGGATAGAAAACTTTGTAGGTGTGAACATAAAATACCTATTATAGAAATGGGAAGCTTTTATTGGTCAAAAAGAAAGAAAAAAAAAAAAAAAGTTAGGAAAAATTGATAAAAAAAACTACAAGTAATTTGAGAAAGTTGGGCAAAATTCAAAAAGCACAGGAAAGGGAAAAGAAATAAAAAAAAAATTAAGAGAAGCAAGGGAATTTGTATCATCAGAAGTGATAGAAGATGAAAATGAAGATGTCGATTTTCAAGACAGAGAGGACTTAGATTATGAAGAGGACTTAGAATTAATAGAAAATTTTCAAAATACATGGTTTCAGCTATACACTGTTTTGGTATTGCTCCCCACCCCATGTATACATGGGAGGCGATCTCGTCCATACATGGTTTCCCGAGCTGACACAGCTGTGTGTGGTGGCCTGTCGCTCTACCCCTCCCCTCCCTACCCCTCCACTGCTCACTCAGTCAGTAGCACACCAGTTACCAGTGTTGCCAATCTACAATACAATTGCCCTAACCAATCCCCCAATATTGAATCTAATTGCAGCGAGGATTCTATTACCAATTTTTCAAATTTACAAATTATACATCACATAAAGGATGTTTTCCAATATTTTAATTAATCATCGTTAAATATATGCATCTCTAATGATTTTAACTTCTTTACAATGTATTTTTATACTTTATTAGTACTACAATTAAAAAAATAAATCGCAACAAATAATCACAATAATCACAATAAATAACAACACACTCACCAGTAAACATCATCTGCAGCAACTCTACCCAATCTACCTACCTTTATTTGTAAGTTAAACCACTTTTTTCTTGTTACTGCAGTAATAATAATATGTGCAATTAATATTAAATATACATGTATGTATAGTATGTGTTTTGGTGTTTCTGTACGTGTTTTAGTGATGTATGAAGAAATATAGTTGGTCATAGGGAGGGGGTCAGTTGGTCTAGGGATTGATTGTACTTTTTCCCCATAAGGTATTAGTCCCTGTATGCACAGTTTCCGTTTACACAGGCGTTTTCAGGAACCTAACCCCTGTGTATACCGAGAGTCACCCGTACCTATGAAAATTTAGCCAAAACTTCAGAATGAGCAATTGCTTCAGATTAGAACTAAACCTCTAGAAATACTAGATTTTCCATGTCACAGCCAAAGCGTTGAATGGGGTGTGAACTTAGTAATTAAATCTAGCCAGGAAAGAATTGGTTATATTAATCGGCATAAATTTATTTTAAATACTTTAGAGTCTAGAAAAGAACCACCTACTTTTGAGTGGAAAGGTCAATGGAAGGAATTAAAAAAAAACATTAGTTTTAGGTCAAAAATTTTATTGAATTTCTGTCTCTTAATTTCTAAATTTCTACCAATAATAGCTAAAAATTTGTATTAAGTTTTTTTTCATGCATTTTTGTATTTTTAATTTTTTTTTCATTAAAAAATAAATATAACTGTTTTATAAGCAAACTTTTGTAATAATAAAAAAATTTTGAAGTAAATCACAAATTATCTTTAATTTTACAAATTTTCTGAAAAAACTGAAACCGGTAGTTGGGGGTAGGGGTCCTCAGAATTCAAAAATATTTTACCAGGGTGTTACTATGATTGATTGAACCACCTCACACTATGTACGTAAGAAATCAAAAATTTTGACCCAGCCTAATTCTCATCCCATTTCCATCCAACTCTCTCTAACGCAAGGGTTAACCAGTGTTCTCGATCTTTCATCTGCTCAACTAGTCAACTCTGAACAACCTTCCTCAGTCCATCTTTTTCCCTGTCTCTTTGTCTATGACCTCCAATCTTTCAAATGGACAGTTTTCAGGTATCTCGAAAACTCTGAACCTTGATTATGGCTCTCTCCTCCTGTAGTGGGGGGATTTTTGCAGGCGTTTGTCCTTGGGTCCTCTTTCCTGCATGAAAAAATGCTTAAACATTCATCAATTTTTATGAATCACTCGTTTCTGGGGATGTGGAACAAAGTGTAGGGTTCTGAGTTAAAAACTTTGATTCCCCCACTCCACTATAACTAAGGGCCACCCTAATTTACACACACACACACACACACACACACACACACAGTGGCGGATCTACTATGAAACTAATGAAGCTTAAGCTTCAGGGCCCCTAATCCAGGAGGGGCCCTGAAGCAACTTTTTTTTAATGAGTGAATTTTTCAACAAAATTGATGGAGTTTTTTAAGTGTTTGTTATTAAAATAAGGCTATTTTAGTGATAGAATCATAAGCCAATGGGTTGAAGTACTTAATATTGACCTTAGAATATACTCTAATACCCATTTCATATGGCCTCAAAATGCCCCTGTAATTGGTCAAATTTCAAAATTTTCTCAGGGGCTTCCAGCACCCGAACCCCCAGCTGTATGGGCTCGCTGAGCTCGCCAGAATCTATTCATAGTCTACATTTTGGCAGCTGGATCCTCGAATCCTTCGTTGGTGCACGGCTTAATAGTTCTATAGCTCAGCCCTTAGGATAGAGCCAATCGGAACCATAAAAAGACATTTGAATTCTCAATTCAGGCTGCACTCGTCTTGCTTGTGCATTTTAACACCAAAAATCAGATTTTCACCTCTTTATCCTAACGAACCCCCTCTGATGACCTTCTACCTCTCTATTAGAGAATGAACCAATACTTTTTTCCACGCATACCTAACCGTGCGGTTACCCAGACCTCGTTGCTGGTGGGAAGGGGCTCACTGTATGGCCCATTTTCAAGGACACCACCCCACCACCCCGTTCTCCGCCATTTGGGCCTCGAGGTCCTTGCAAGGGCAGCAAGGCCCTTTGAACCTTGTTGGATGTTGCCCTATTGTTGCTGGTTGCGAAGGGGCCCCCATAACAGTTCAAGCTGCTTCAGGGTCCCAAAAATGTAGGTCCGCCACTGCACACACACACACACACACACACACACACACACACACACACACACACACACACACACTGTACAAAGCAGCGACAACACTTGAGATACATTCACAATTCACTGCAACACAAATGTGCTTTAGCGACATTAGCAGTGTCGCCATTGTTTCAGACAATTTTTTTTTCGTTTATTGGAAGCTACTAAATATGGAAAGGATATACAGTAATGAAGATTAAGTTAAATGTTGCCATCCACAGTCAAAAATGGGAAAAGTAAGGTAGCCAAATATGTGTGTGTGTGTGATATTTCTATAGTTATGGTACATCCCCACTTATTGTGAATAGTATCATGATCTTAAACACACCTTGAAGGGTATGATTATCATACACTAAATGATAAGAAATTGGTTATTGTAATTTAACATTATAATGATGAGTATTTTATTTTTGAATAGATGTAGAACCTTCTAAAATGACTACATGCAACTCCCAAGCCATATACGCCCACCTCAAGAAGAAGTTCCTTGATGATACTAAAATGCTGCTTAAACGACCTTGTATGTACTGCAAGGAGAATCTTCTGCATTTGAAATTCCAAAATTCCCGGATCTTGATTAAGAATTCTGAGAAGAGCAGTGGAAGGGAAGAAGGGGAAGAAAAAAAAAGGTTTCAGGAGTCTTTGGTACCAAAGTCACAACCATATCTTACTCCCAAACAGGTCACGATTGAGGTTTATTTATTTATTTTAGTGGAAGAGCTCTTAAATTAAATCTGAAGAAATCAAATTCCAATTTTTTTATATTTTGCAGAAATGTTGAGTTATTGATACGTCATTTTGGTTTTGCAATGTTTGAGAAGTTAGAAGAGTATTGTCATTGCGGAAATTAATTAAAAAATACAAGATAACACCTTAGTCTGTTTAAAGTTTATGGTTTGAGAACTTCTTTAAGGAATGGAATTATGCATTAAATTAACTTTTATATATTTTTTAATTTTTTTTTTTTTGTAAACTGCCCTATTTCAGATAGGTAAATTTAGAATTTCTTCAATATTGTCATTATAATTCTTATGGTATATGAGTCCCTCCAAGGAAGAGGTGACTAAGCGATAAAAGTTAAAAAATACCAGAAAACTCGGTTAAACGTTGTACCAATTTGAAAGTGAAATAACTTTTGAAGATATTTCGTCAAAATATCTTATAAAGTTCAAAAGTTAAAAAATTATGGCACTTTCAAATTTAGTACAACTTCAACTGTGCTTTGTGGCATTTTTTTTGTCACTTAGCCACTTCTTCCTCGGAAGGCTTAAAATTAATGCTTAAAATTAATGTACTGGGTTTAAATGTCACCATCTTTATTTTATTTATTTATTTTAACCTGGTTTAAGATTCGAAATGATGCAAAAACCATTAAGCCTTAACATGAATTAAGCATAATAAAGGTCCAGGGACATATCCTTGTGGAACTCCCTTCCCATTAGATTAGCGAAGCTAAGTGATGATGTTGAGTCTGATCACTATTTGGATGGGTCCAAATAACGTAATGACCCGTGGATTGGGTCCCACGAGAAGCTGTAGGTCCCATCCATCACACGAATCAGTGTTGCGACATGGCCACACCATAGCCATACCAATCTTTTAAAAAAAAATGCTGAAGCAGTTTGTGGGTGGAGGGGAGATAATTGAATAGTGAAGCATTTGATATGTTGCTGAAAAATAGAAATAAATGAAGGTCCTGTTGGTGATTGAAAGAGAAGTAGATTCTGCATGTGGTTAGTGTATGGCGATTGGAGAAATACTGAAGATGGTGAATGAATTGAAATATGTGTGGAATGTTAGTAATTATGAAATAAAATAAGGTGGGCAGTTTGGCTTTTATTAAATGCTCATGGTGAAAAGAAATATTTCCTTAGATGTGAAAACTGAAAACAGTACACTTAGCATGAGGTTGTCTGAAAGTAATTTGAGGAATGTTGCATTAGGGTGTGTCAATTTTGGGGGTGAAATGACTAAATTGAAAATCATGTGATTTGGTAACAATTTAATGTAATCATTTGGCATACAAAATAATATCCTTGCTTCAAAAACAATAAAAAATAACTCCTACCTACGTCAATTTTAATTCAAGAATTCCATTTTTCTGTAAATTCATAAAATAACAAATGTGCGCAAACACCCTATCAACATTTAAAGTGGCAATAAGATATCATTCAGAGTCTTTATTTGAAAGTAACCAATGCAGTCATGTCCTTTTTGCTGCGGTTCCTTGACATCAGCATTTGGCTTGCTACTTGCACTTTGATGTAGCCTTCTCGCCTCTCGTGACTGTAAACTTGACTAGCTGCTTCTGTGACCATTTTCACACATCTCTCCACACTCTGAGTGTGAGAAGGGCACTTTGGCACTTGCATTGGGGCCTCTTTAAGTTGTGTTAAATTTTTGTTTGTTATACATGTTGTCAGTGGTGGCTCCAAAACTTCCAAACTCAAGTTAACTAATTCTGACAATTTCGTGGCATTGACGTTTATCGGAGGTACCTTCCTTGTCTGAACAGAGCAGTCTCCCAGCTGGTCATCATCTAGTGATGTTCCTCTAAGCTTTAGAATGATTTCCACAGCCTCAGTTCGCTCTTTGGTACATTGGCTGCAGAGTATTGCTTGCAAAACTGCCTCTGGCCTAGCATACGAAGCGGACCTTCTCACCACAGGTAACACGATGTCCACCACTACTTTCCTTTGGGTTCTCAGTAGCTGTAATTGAAACAAGATGTGGTTGGGCCCCTCCATCCAGATTGGATTAAGTTTTACATTGAACCAGTGAGGAAGATAAAACCCAATAATAAATTCGACAATCAACATCAAATTCTGTAGCATTTTGCCTTTCAGTGCATGTTTGGAAACCCAAATCCTGCAGAAACGAATCGCTGTAGTTAACCAACGACTGTGACTTACGGGTCCAATCTCCAAGAGAGCCAGATTTTGAGGCAACTCTCCTGATCTGATTGCTTGAACAATACGATAAGCGTAAGATTGATCCGTGCTGAGGTCTTTGATAACTTCTTCAGACAACACTGGAAGGGGAGGGCCTACTTCGACCTTTGGAAATTTTGTATTTATTTCTAATTCCGTTGCTTCATCTAGCATGTTGCCAAGGGGGCCTGACCACTTGTTGTTGCTCTTTGTAGGACTATCAAGTTCCTGGATGAGACGACGAAGAGGTAGTTCCCCTGTGTGCAAATCACATACAATCCAAACAAGCCGCCTTCAAAGTTTTTTTCCCTAAATACGTCATAACACCGCCCTGCCATCCAGTGTTCACCGCAGTTGAGTCTCCACCAACGGCCTGCAGTGAACTGTCAAGTCTTCTTTCTTGAAGCCAACATATTATTTGATCAGCAATTGCCTCTGCATGTTTCTTGCCTTCTACTTCTGCTTCAGGACCAAAGTGAAACAAATAGCGGCCACCAGGTTCGGAACACACAGAGTAGTGTTCTTCTTTGATGAGACCAGGAAACTTTCTGTCCATTCTCTCTACCTCTAGGAGAACTTTTGTGTCATCTCTTCTTCCATCAAACAAAAGGCAAGAGAGACCTTCCTCCTTCAAATCTTTTTCATGCTGATCAGATATTTCCTTCATTATTTTTTCTTGTGCTCTTCTTATCTTATTATGATCTATCACTAAGGATGTATCCTCTCGGCTGATGAGGCCTGCATCTATCCAAGCGGCAGTGGCAATCTCTGCAGTCTCTCGTAGCCCCGTATGGTGGCGAATACTGGCAAGGGCAATGTTTGAGATGTCTTTAGTGTTGTATTTCATTCTCTTCGGCGAAGGTTCAGATGGCATTTTGGAGCTATCTGATGTTGCTTCTTTCTGTTCATCTGAAGAGCTTTCAAAGAAGTGAGAAACCTCTTGATAGAGCTCTTCATCTCTTTGGATGGCTTCTTCACTCTTTTTCTTCCTTTCTTCCCTCTCTCAGATTTTCTTTTTTCTTAGCAATAACAATCTGTTTTTTGGTTTCTGAATAATCTGTCGAACCAATCTGCATAGTTCCTTGGCCTCCTGCCTTTGTTCTCTGCGCCTTTATGAAAGCCAGCTCCAAAACAGGGATCTTCTTCTCACGAGGACAGCGACAATCAATGTGAGGGTGAGGTTCTCTTCTGCATGAGGGAGAACAATTGGCTTCAGAACACAACTCTATGGGACACTGGCATTTAAAAATGTCAAGAAGAGTATGAAGTGTGTGCACAAATTAATTTTTCTTTGCTAGTTTTCCTTTACCAAGTGATGTCTCAACTGCTTTGTGCCACAGCTTTGTTAATTTTAGCTCGATAGTTCTATACTGATTGAGTACAGGTGGTTTGAATAACACATTAGCTTTTTTCCACTGATGCAGAAGGGGGGGAATCATGTCCCTTATGAGCTCTTTCTCTGTGTAGTTCCTTCTATCCTTTGTATTTTGTTCACGAAGGAGTAACCCTAGTCTCAGCATGTCTCGCACTGTTGGTAGTTCTGATACGGGAAGCTCCTTGCCTGTACCGACTAACAAGCTCAAGTGGCATGACGACTGACCTCTTGTCTTCAATTTTGGCATCTTAGGAATATCTGAAAAGAAAGAAAAAACTTTTAAGTATCTTATATCAATTATGATGTTTCAAAGTTTAGTCATTCGATGTTCTAAAATTCAATAAAAAAATATTTCATGGGATTACAACATAATTAGACAGAAGAATATGATGATAAATAATTGTAATAATCAATAATCCATACTTACAGTTAAACTGTGGTATTCGTCTAGTAGAATAACTATGAAGTAGGTACAAGAGCAATAACAGCAAACCACCGTCTATAACATCTAAGAGGCAACTGAGGACTGAGAGTGAGGGACAGTTCTATTCATGTTGTGACTTGTACATTGTACAACATCTATATGACATCTCAAACATATACATACCCCCCTCTACCTCTGCTCACTGCCCCCCACGCTACGAGCCCCCCCTGCAACCACTTACACAATACGAGGACCACATTGTGGGAGGCGACTTCAATGCTCATCACCCGACATGGCTCTCCTCTCATACCAGACGCTCGTGGCACGCTACTCCTAGATCTTCATACATACAACATCCTCAACAATAGGAATCAACCCACACGCAAACCCTTGCAACACAACCAACAACACACCTCCCCAGACATTACCTTCTGCTCACCATCCCTACACACACGCACAACATGGCAGACATTACACCACCTCCCCTCCGATCACCTCCCAATACTAATCACTATCAACACACATACCCCATCCACACATCCTTCAAACAAACATACACGAACTACAAACATGCAAACTGGCCTTCTTTTACAGGATACATTGAAAACGAGCTTCAGGAATTCTCCACAACTAATTTCCCCTCTATAGACAAGGCTACCGCCCACATAAACAACACTATCACACGCGCTAGCAAACAATTCATTCCACAAGGACACAGGAAACACTTCAACCGAAATTTCTCCCCACAAATACACAATCTAATCAAACAAAGAAACTCATTACGCCAGAAACACAGTCCCACTGCAGAAGACATTGACCTCATACACCACCTTAACACTGACATCACAAATCTAATTAACACTAAACAGTCAGAAAACTGGGAATCCTATTTAACTACACTCAATCACAAGACCAACAGCACCCAACTTTGGAAAACCTTGAAAAAAATCCACACTTCACATACTAACCCACCCCCCACACACGAAGCTCTCCTTTCCAACCGTAACCAAATTCCATCCCCACAAAAACACTGCAACCTACTCATGCACCACTACTCAAAAATTAGCCACAAAATCACTGTTCCCAATAATAGAAAAATTCTCAAAAACATACGGAAACTCTCGGCCGACCCACAACAACCATATCCATTTACACCCCAAGGCACAGCTGCAGCCATAAAATCCCTTAAAAACTCTCATGCCGAAGGCCCAGACCACATTTCAAACATACATCTCAAACACCTTGGTCCAATTGCTCTTGCAGCCCTCACAAACATATTCAATTACTCCTGGCTTCACAATGTCATACCCTCTACCTGGAAGCTGGCACACATCATCCCGATACTAAAACCCAATAAACCCCCCAACCTACCTGCTTCATACCGGCCAATCTCCCTTCTCTCAACCATTTCCAAAGTCCTCGAAAAACTGATATTAAGACGCATACAACCACACATTACATTTTCACAAACCCAACACGGCTTCAGGTCCGCCCACTCCACCACAACGCTTCTTACAAACCTAACCCAACACATCTTAGATGGCTTCAACCAACAATCCCCCCCCTGCCCGCACAGTCCTTGTTGCCATCGACATCAACAAAGCTTTCGACACTGTCCCACCCCACATTCTTGCACAAAAGATTATTGATCTCGACATCCCCACCAATGACAAGAAATGGCTTACTAATCTCATTGCAGGCCGACTTGGCAAAGTCATACACAAACAACACTCATCCAAAACCTACAGACTATACAATGGCGTCCCACAGGGCTCCATACTCTCTCCAATGCTCTTCAACCTTTTCATGCACGACCTCCCACAACCTCTCTCCCCCCATGTCCACGTTTCCTCCTATGCAGATGACCTGACCATAACAGCACAACACCATAACCGTAACACCGCCACACGCCTGATCCAGCAGTACATTACCAATCTGGAACTCTGGCTGACTAATAATAGGATGTCAGCATCCCCTCAAAAATCCTCCATCACCCTCCTAACCTCAGACCGCCACGAATCCCAAGCACACCCGAGAGTCACCCTCATGGGACATCCCCTACCTCTAAACAAAACCCCAACAATCCTCGGCCTCACCCTAGAGACACACACGTCCTTTTCCCCTCACATATCAAACATTTGCTCCAAAGCAACAAAAAACTCAACGCTCTCAGAACACTCACCTCCACAACATTCGGTCAGCAGAAGAAATCCCTTAGTATCCTATACAAACAGTTTGTACGTACTACCCTAACTTACGCTGCCCCCGCCTGGTCCCCGTCCATCTCCCACACAAACCAGAAAAAGATACAGACCACACAAAACAGAGGTCTCAGAAGCATTACTGGCTGCCTCCGAACCACACCCATCCCACATCTACATGCAGATACGAAAATACTCCCCATCGAACACCACATGAACATGACAGGGACTCAATTCTTCTCCAGAGCACTGGCCCCAGACCACCCCTGTCACCATCTCACATTACACAATCCCCCACCCCGCAACAAAAAACGTACTCCTGCTGCTCACTATTCGCAGCTACTGAACAATATCCCCCCTCCTCCCCTAAACATCAACCCCATTAAACATCTCCACACAGAATTTACCCGGAAATACCTACTCGACCAACCACACAACACTGTCCTTCACGATACTACCCCTGTAGTCCATCAGAGCGAACAAACCCTCCCAAGGAAAACAAGAGTTACTCTGGCCAGGCTCCGTTCAGGCCACCACCCCTCCCTCCAACAATACAGACACAGACTCCACCTAGCTGACACCTCCACCTGTCAAAAATGCTACCTCCACCCTGAGGACACAGAACACCTACTCTTACACTGCCACACTCTCTCTCAACAAAGACACAACTCCAACATTACCTCTCTACGAGACCTATGGACCCGTCCCACTGTGGTAGCGGGATACCTGAGTGCCGCCGGGTTCGCATAAGAGAACCCGGGGGCTACGAAGTAAAGTAAGTCTATATGACCTTGAAAAAACACCATATGCGATCAGTGGGATAATTCTGTGACAGATGAATAGTTAATCAATTTATGTCCTATTATTTAGTAAAAGAGTCAATTTCTGAAACTTTAAGGTAAAATTGATGTAGGTAAGGGTTATTTTATTTCATTTTGGTTGGCCAATTTCAAGTTTTTACATGAAAAGACTATATTCTCACTACCAAAATTGATTTGAAAAAAGTTGACAAAATTGACACCCTTATGTTGCATGCATCTCAAAAGCATGCTTGTCGTGATATCTTTCTTTCAAAAGTGAAGGGAGTTAAAATAAGTAATTTTGAGAAGTATGATTGTTATAAAAATAATTGGTCAAATAAGTAAGGATGCTTTAGAAAATATAAAGTGAAAAATCTGTGAAGACAGAGTGATCTTGTGGGGAGAAAAGTAATTAGAGTTAGAAAGAGGGTGTTTGGTAGTGGGTGTTGTAGATGTGAAGCGGAGGACGATCCCGTAAACTGTGATGAATGAAAGGATGAGAATGTTTCACAAAAATCAGCGAGAAAGCGATGAGTGGAAGCAATTTGTGGAGAATGAGAGATTGAAATTTTGCTCTTGCTTTTGCTATTCAAAAGTAACAGTAGGTACCTGAGGCAGGCTCTGTCATTTGGTTGTATAACTGGATTCGATTCGAGTTTCGGGTGTATCACTTAAGAATTAAAAGTTGGTTTCTGACAAACATAATGAGAGATTAACGAATTCTTTAAAAAAGTTTAAACTAATACTCGTTGATCATTAAATTTATATAAATATCAGTTTACAGAACTTAAAACTGTACTATGTCTAATTTGTAGCTCCCCTATAAAAAACCAACTTACGTACAGTATTAAGTAATGTTGACATTGCGTAAGTGAAAATTTTTTATGATGAATACTTAATTTTGCTGAAATACCAGGATAACTCATAATGATGAATAAAATTCTTGTGGAAACTGAATCGCAAATCGTAATTACATAATAATTACAGACACTGCAATAATTAATTTTAGATAGAGCAAAATTAATGAAAAAAAGGTAACATCTAATGTCCCGTATCTCAGGCCTTGAGGGTTAGGGGCCCGAGCCAGGACTTCTTAAGCAACAGTCAATTAAGTAGGGATGGCCGGCCCGCCCCTCCCCTCGTCGTGACGTAAGATATGGAAAAGATAACCGCTCAGCTATGGGTAGCACTGGAGTTCGAACCCACGACTCGGGAGTCTCAACACTGCCGAGCGGCGCCCAAAATGATCGAGCCACGGACGCTCAAAACTAATGATAAAGATACAATAAAATACGAGTTATTCATTCCATTTTTGATGGTCTTCAATTTTATACATTGATACTGGTTTGAATATTCAAGAAATTCCATTCCAGGCTCAGACGATGTTACGAGAATGCTTCAAGAAAGACGGTTACATCCTCAAAAATCTCTATCCCTTTTTGGCAAAGTCCGACTTAGCAAATCCGACAGATATTGTCTTCCTTCAGAAGTTACTCGTTATCCCTCCCAAATACAGGCCTTGCAACAAGAGTAAAGGGGCCCTCACCGAAAATGAACTCAGCTATCTTTACAAGGTTTGTTTAACGTTCAGATCAGTCAGAGACATCTTTTGTTACTAGGTCGATCTTTCAGTAGTCATCATCATCATCATCATCATTATTATTATTATTATTATTATTATTATTATTATTATTATTATTATTATTTCATTGGCACTTGTGATTGGCAATACCGATATAATCTTCCAGTTTAGACTGCCAATTCTGTTTCGTTCACTTTCTGTCGTCCTTGTCGTTGTTGTTAAATGCCCTAAATTGTTAAGGTACCATTTATTACTTTGTGTGCGCGCGTGCGATTTTAGAAAACTGAAGATACTTTTCTGCAATTTTAAGCAAATATTACAATTCCATTTGTTAAATATAAGTTTGAGGATCTGAGTGTTTTGTTGTGTATTCTGAAAGCTTTATATTATAATAATAATACTGTAAGTGTAATGTGTTTTTGTTCGGTTGGTGAACCCATCTTGACGGACGGCCTTCTAAGTTCTAGTTCCCAGTTGATTATATCAGCACCATTATCATCTTTTAGTTGTTCATTAACATCCTTCAGGTTTTCATTACTACAGCCATGTTAATTTTTTCAACATTTTTGTGTTAGCATAGTGCAATTATGTACAATAATTGTGATTGGCACCTCGAGTGTAGTCTTTGTATTCAAATTGCAAATATTGTTTGTGGTCATTAACAGTATCACTTTTCAGTGTCAATGATATCTTTAGTTTTCATTATTAATACGGTATCATCTTTTTGCTAGTTGTACCAATATCTTTTAGTTCACATTGTTAGTGCTATCTGTTATGGCATTATCACTAATATTTTTAATTGTTATTGACGTCTTTTGGATTTCATTACTAGTTGCATATTTTGTCATTATTAGTGTCATCTCTGTCGTTGGCACTCACTTTCAGCTTTTCTTTGACAGTCTCACTTTCAGCTTTTCTTTGACACCCTCACTTTCAGCTTTTCTTTGACACTCTCACTTTCAGCTTTTCTTTGACACTCTCACTTTCAGCTTTTCTTTGACACTCTCACTTTCAGCTTTTCTTTGACACTCCCATTCTGTGTTTAAGTTGGTATTATTGCATTATCCTTCAATTCTTCTTACCAGCATCGGTGCCATATTATAGTACGTATTGTCGGTGACCTCACTGCTTTGGCGTTACTGTCACTGTCACTGCCATTGTCAACTGAATCACCATCATTCTTTCTAGCAGCAAAATTAATTTCGGAAAATTGCTGTCTTCTGTGTGCCTGAAAAGAGTTAGAGTTGTTTACTATCTCTTTTGTTTGAAAGGAGTTTTAATGAGAGTAATATGAAAGAGGATTTTGTGACGTGAACTGCATTTAGGACCCGTACTTTAATTGCCTTGTCGTTGGCAGAAGGGCCAACATGTTCAGCAAATAATTATTTGATACCAGTTTTGAATTTACTTTGGGTACTAATAGACCTAACTTATCGTGATTAGGTATTCAACTTTTTCTTTATTTTTAGGCCGTTTTACGATTGACCAAGTGCCTCCGGTTTATGGTGCAGTACAAGGAGAAGGACATCTCTGAGTTTCCCGAGACCCTCGCGTACTTGGTATCCGAGTTCAAGGGAAATACCCAGATCGAGAAGAGTCATACCATCTGGCACGAGCTCCAGATTACTGTCGATAACATTCTTGATTCGTCGATTAACCCCGGTCCAAAACTAGCCATTAGGGGTATTCAACAGGTAAGACTGATGTGGTCTCTTCAGCTTCACATTATTCCCACTCTTATCCTCGACTTCCTCTCTTCGGTTTTGGGTTAGATTAGGTTAATGTTAGGTTCGAATTGGTCCGCTTTCGGACAACTAATAATAGTGAGAATGGCGTGAAGCGGGTAATCTCGGTATAAGAGTAGAATTTTCGTCATTACTTGAAAACTGAATATAATAAACTTAATGTTGTGGAAAGTGGCGCTGTTTTTCTAGCAGTCCATTATCAAATAGTATTTATATTTAAAAAGATTAGTTTTCCTTAATGTAACACACACACACACACACACACACACACAAAGATGAACACCAAGGCGATTGTATTTTTTGATGCAGGAACAAAGGGCGAAGTGCAATGCCCGTAACCCCCCCCAGTCATATACAGGGGGAAAGATGAAGTGAGGAAGATTGTTCCAGAGTTGACTGGTTCAGTAGAGAAAAGATTGAAAAATACTGATTAACAATTCAACCCTGGACGATTCTGGTCTCAACTCTGGGAAGGCGTATGGTCTTCATGGCGTTCCTCCTGTTGTTCTTAAGAACTGTGCTTCAGTGCTGACACCCTGCCTAGGCAAACTCTTTCGTCTTTGTCTCTCATCTGGTACTTTTCCTTCCTGCTGGAAGTTGGCTTTCATTCAGCCTGTCCCAAAGAAGGGTGACCGCTCTCAACCCTCAAACTATCGTCTAATTGCTTTGATTTCTTGCCTTTCCAAAGTTTTTGAATCTATCCTTAATAGGAAGATTCTTAAACACCTTTCTTCTCACAAGCTTCTTTCAGATCGTCAGTATGGATTCCGCAAGAGACGCTCTACTGGCGATGATCATGCATATATCTCTGACTCTTGGTCATCTCTTTTCGGGATTTCTGTGAAACTTTTGCTATTGCGCTCGACATATCGAAAGCTTTTGCTAGAGTCTGGCACAAATCTTTAATTTCGAAACTGACCACCTCCGGTTTCTATCCTTCTCTCTGTGCCTTCATTTCTAATTTCCTTTCTGGCCGATCTATAGCTGCAGTTGTAGATGGCCACTGTTCTTCTCATAACGCTATTAACAGTGGTGTTCCTCAGGGTTCTGTCCTGTCATCCACTCTTTTCCTTTTATTTATTAATGATCTTTTAATTTGTACTTCCTGCCCTGTTCACTCCTATGCCGATGATTCCACTCTTCACTTCTCCACCCGCTTCCCAAAGCGTCCCTCACAGCAGTCGCTTCATGATTCGCGTAGGACGGCTATGGGACACCTGACCTCTGAACTTTCTGCTATATCTGATTGGGGCAGAGAAAACCTTGTGGCTTTCAATGCCTCAGAAAATCCGTTCCTCCATCTGTCTACTCGTCACAATCTTCCACGCTACTACTATCCCCTTACCTTCAACAACAAAACTGAATCCTTCCTTTTCTCTTAACATTCTTGGCGTTTCCTCTTTTCATGATCTTTCCTGGAAAAATCACGTATATACTCTTTCTAAAACAGCTTCTAAGAGGTGAGGTGTGCTGTACCGCCTCTGCAGTTCTTCACCCCCACTCAGTTGCTGTCTCTGTACAGGGGTCTTGTTCGCCCCTGTATGGAATATGCTTCTTATGTGTGAGATGATTCAACCCACACAGGCATACTTGACTGGGTGGAATCAAAGGCTTTTCATCTTATCAATTCCCGGCCTCTTACTGATTGTCTTCAATCTCTCTCTCATCGCCGCAATGTTGCCTCACTCTCTCTTTACTATCACTATCATAACGGACATTGCTCTTCTGAACTCTCTAACTGCATGCCTCCCCCTTTAAGGAGAGCACGCAGTACCAGACTTTCTACACTTTCTCATTCCTTTTCTGTCGAACTATCTAATGCAAGGGTTAATCGGTATTTTCAGTCTTTCATCTACTCAACCGGTGAACTCTGTAACAATCTTCTTTAATCCATCTTTCCTCCTGTCTATGACCTCCCATCTTGAAAACCCTGGACCTTGATTTTCTCTCTTTTTTTATGGGAGGGGCGCTTTTGTGGGCTTTTGCCCTTGGCCCCTCCTTCCTGCATAAAAAAAACCTTGCGTTAGAAAGTTGGACAGAAAAGGAATGAGAAAGTGTCAAAAGTCTGGTGTTACCTGCTCTCCTTAAAGGAGGCGGCATGCAGTTAGAGAGTTCAGAAGAGTAGTGTCCGTTATAATAGCAGTAGTAAAGATAGAGTTAGGCAACATTGCGGCGAAGAGAGGGATTGAAGACAGTGAGTAGATGGGCGGACAAGACCCCTGTACAGAGACAGCAACTGAGTTGGGGTGAAGAAACTGCGGAGGCAGTGCAGTACACCTAACCTCTTAAAAGCTGTTTTGGAAAGAGAGAGTGTGTGATCTTTTGTGTGATCTTTCCAGGAAAGATCACGAGAAAAGGACATACCAATATTGTTAAGAGAAGAGGAAGGAATGAGTTGTGTATTGTTGAAGGCAAGGGATAGTCGTGTGGAAGATCGTGACGAATAAACATGAAGGAACCGAGTTTTTGAGGCATCGAAAGCCACAAGGTTTTCTCTGCCCCCAATCAAAGGTGGTAGAAAGATCAGAGATAAGGTGCATCATAGCTGCCCTATGCGAATCATGGATTGACTGTTGAGAGGGACGCTTTGGGAAGCGGGTGGAGAAGTGAAGAGTGGAATAATCGGCATAGGAGTGAGTAGGACAAGAAGCGCAAATTAAAAGATCATTAATAAATAAATATGCAAGAATATCGCCACTTGAGCATCCTTTATGGAACCTATACTGACGATCTGAAAGAAGATTGCGAAAAGAGATGTATTAAAGAATCTTTCTATTAAGGATACATTAAAAAACTTTAGAAAGACAAGAAATCAAAGCAATTGAACGATAGTTGGAGGGTTTGAGAGCTGTCGTTAGTCTGTGCGCTCTTGCTCCTTTTAATATCTTTAAATTGAAAAAGCGTTGATATCGGCAGCGCGGGTTGTCGTGAAATACCCGTTATCCTGGAGATTCGTCAGGCGCTCACGATAGTGCCTGGTATGTTTTCTTGGCTACAGATCAGCTATTGTCTTTCGGTGCTACCTGTCGACCTGAGCTTTGCCAATAAATACTTTTATTCTTTTTAACTGTTGTTGGGTTCCCATTGATAATTTGGCTCGCAGAGTCACACTTCTTTTCGTGCAGGGTTTTGTTTACCACTTCTGAAACACTCGAAACCACATTGTGAAAATCTTCTAAACCAACTAACAACAAAGAATGACGCGTGCAACGCAGTAAGACAACTTACTGCAGATAGTACAAACGCAACATTATCACACTAAGGGTTCCAGGCGACTTGCCTACGTTACTATATAATTTGTGGGAAGTAAACAATTTGTCCTTAACGCCGCCGCGCTCTTGGGTTCGGTAGCGAATTCTTTGCACACATTATATAGAAAATGTCTCGGTTTTTTAAGAAATAATATACCACTCTGAAAATAGTTCAATTATGTATTCAGCTGTCGAAACCGCGTTTCATAACATGTGGGACGCACTTTCAGGATGGATTCAGGACCTGAAAACAATGAAAAAAGTTCATATAAACATATGCCCGAAATCGCTTTGTTTCCGAGTTACAGCCCGTTTCGTGTTCCAGCAATTCTTTCCGCAAACTGTTTACAAACACTGCTTGCCGACAATGTTTGTGAGTGTGTACGAGACTTATTTCATGTATGGCCTTGCCGATTGTAATGTTTCGTACACTCTATGACATGTTTCAATATCGTTGAGTAGAGCCATCAGTCAGTCAGAAGTGCATCGCGGTGTTTCACTGTTTGTATTCGTAACTTCTTACCGTAAATAAGTGCAGTCCAGTGAAAAAAAAATGCATCTCGTGTATGGACTTGGGAGTGTAATGCGGCCGCAGCAAGATGTCTGTATGCGGAAAGGTTTCCGAATCGCCGTCTGCCAGATGAGAAGACCTTTCAGAATATAGACGAGCGTCTTGGTGATACAGGATCATTGAACAAGCGAGTTTCAGATGGTGGTAGACGAATCAGCGCCAGAACTGTTGAGTTGGAGAAGCGGGTCCTGAATCGCGTCGCGTGGAGGAACATCCTGGTGTCAGTACCCGAAGGATAGCAGCAGCAGAGGGTGTAAGATACACAACTGTGTGGAGAATTTTATGGGAACAACAGCTTTACCCGTATCACATTCAGAGAGTACAAGGCCTTACTGAAGCTGATTTCCCACCACGAGAGGCTTTTTGTACTTGGTTCCTTCAACTGTGTGCTCGCGATCCTCCTCTTCTATCCTCCGTGTTGTTTTCTGATGAGGCTGCCTTCACAAGAAATGGCGTGATCAATTTTCACAACGCTCATCAAGCTGAGCCGAAGAGAATCCGCAGGCCATCATCCAGTCAAGGCACCAACAATAATTTAGTATCACTGTATGGGCAGGACTTATTGCCGACAACTTAATCGGTCCTTTTGTTTTGCCTGGAAGATTAACAGGAAAATCCTATTCCAATTTTTTTTAAGGAATGATTTAAGCGATTTACTAGATGAAGTTCCTTTTGGTGTCCGACGTCGTATGTGGTTTATGCATGACGGCGCTCCGCCTCATTTTAGTCGAGTAGCCAGAGACGACTTGGATGACCCTTTCCCTGATAAATGAATAGGCCGTGGAGGAACCATTGCGTGGCCTGCTCGCTCCTCGGTCCTGAATCCACTCGCTTTTTACCTGTGGGGTCATCTAAAATCCTTCGTTTACGTGACACCCATTGACAACGTTGAAATGCTTCGCTAACGTGTAGAAGGAGGATGCCAGAAAATCCGAGCAATACCTGGAATGTTTGAACGCGTCAGGCAGTCTATGATGAGCACTTCCTTTAAAGGTAAGGCGGATACATGTTGGAACACATAACGGGCTGTAACTCGGAAACAAAGTGATTTCGGGCATATGTTTATATATAAACTTCATTGTTTTCAGGTCCTGAATCCATCCTGAAAGTGCGTCCCACATGTTATGAAACACTATATATATATATATATATATATATATATATATAATATATATATATATATATATATATAATATATATATATAATTATTATATAATATATATATATATAATATATTATATATATATATATATATATATATATATATATATATAAATAATGTGTATATATAATATATATATAATATATATATCCCCCTCCCCGCGGGCGGTCTTTCTGGGGTGGATCGCCCGCGGGCGGTCTTTCTGGGGTGGATCGCCCGCGGGCTCCTGCCTCCATGTGGCGAGGGGGGTCAGCCGCCCGGTTGCGAAGTAGACTTTTAGCATACCCTGCTATCCTACAGCCCCCTCTTTCCTGTCTTCCCCTCTTTCCCCTCTTTCCCCTCTTCCTTGCCCCCTCTGTTTCTTCTGCCTTCTCGGTCCGACATTTCGCGCGCCCCGTGGACTGCCGGGGCTGGTCGCTGGGGGTCTCGCCCCCATGGCTGGGGCCAGACTAGTTGGCTGGTAGGTGTGCCCGGGCCTGGGACCCTGGGGGGCCTTGGTCTTTGCTGCCGGAGGGGGAGAACTTTCGACGCTGCAAGGGCCCCTTTTGAAATGGGGGTACCTACATGGGACGAGGCACCCATCCCCCGCCGGCATGCGCTTGGTCCCCGCGGCCCCGGGCGCAAAACAAAAATAATTTTTTTTATGGAAACATTTACAAATCTAATGGACCTTGTTGACGACCCGGCTTGTGAACCTGACCTCCCTCTGACTACCTCTTTGGACCCTGGGTCTGGTAAGGGCAGTCGGCAGCCCTCGCCCACCCCGTCTGCTCTTCTGGCCGACGCCTCCTCTCCCTCTCTTCCCCAGGCTAGTGGCGCCGCTGCCCGACCCCCGCCAGCGGCGGATGGACCTGCAGTGGACCCCCCGACCCCTGGATCCCCCCATATTCCACGTCCCGATAAGGACCCACCTGCTTTCTTGCCCTCAGATGGGAAGCCCGCGGCCCCGGTCGCCTCCCACTCCGGTCGGGCCTCATCGCCCCTGGGGGACGTGGGACCCGACGTCGCCGTCCGCCTTTTTCGTCTTCCCGTCCCCTCGAAGTACCGGTGGTGTTTGGCCCGACGGCTTCGCTCGGCCTTAGGACGGTGGACAAGTTCCTCGTCCTCCGCCCCTCCTCCTCCAAGCCCCTCCCCACTAACCACGAACGCCTCTTTCGAGCGATCCATGGGGTGACGGTGACGGCTCGTTTCGACCTTCGGCCTCAGAGGGATGGCTCCATTCTGATAAGGTCGCGTTCCTCTGCCGAAACCTCCTCTCTGCTCGCTATCCCCAATGTCCTGGGCTGCGGGATCACGGTGTCCCCCCACCCCCGTCTCAATCAGTGCCAGGGCACAATCTACGCCGCTCGTCTTCTACCTATCCCGGTGGAAGACCTCCAGACTGACCTCGCCTCCCAGGGTGTTGTGAGAGTATATCGCTTTCCCGACAAATCGCGATCCCCATCCGCCCCTTCTCCTTGCCTGCTCCTCACGTTCGACTCACTGGTGCCCCCCGTTTCGGTATTCTGGGGCTTTGGTGAGAGACGAGCGTGCGAATTCTCGGTTCGATCATACGTGCTGTTTTCAGTGCAATAGGTTTGGCCACGTGAGCAGTTCCTGCCGTCAGCCGGCCCAGTTGTGTGTCCGCTGCGGCGGCCCTCCCCACCCTTTGCCCTGTACTGCTCTGCCTTCCTGCACCAACTGCCATGGACCACACCCTGCTTCATCCCGCTCTTGCCCGTCCTTCCTCTTTGAGAGGGAGGTTCGGGCCCTCTGTTCATCAGAGTTTCTCAGCGCTCGGGAGGCGCGGAACCGGTTGCGTGGCCACGAGGCCCGGCGTGGTGCCTCGTATGCCGAGGCTCTCCGTTCCCGGCCGCCGCCGGCCCAGACCCCGTCCTCACCGGCGGTTCCCATCATGCCTCCACCCACCGTGTCCGCTACTCCCTGTCCATCCTCTGCCGCCCAGCGGACTCCCACCGCGGCTCCCCGTACTACCAGCGCGTCCCCACGTGTTCCCTCCGCGATCGCCGATGCTTCGTCGGCAACCCCCCCTGCCCCTTCTACGCCCTCTCCACCGGCGCCTTCAGCCACCCCCATTCCGGACTGTGACCCGCCGTCACCCATGCGGGCCGCACGACGGAGGGCTAAGGGCCGCAAGCGCCGCGCCAGCAGTGACCCCGAAAGGTTCGAGGCCATAGGCCTCGCATCACCTTCCTCTCCCAAACACAAACGCCCCCTTCGCCCTACCGCCCCGGTGTCCTCACCGTCCCCACTGCGCAACCGTTATGCACGCTCCCCCTTTGGGTCCCCGACGGCCCTCGTGGTGGGGGCTGAGATACACCCATCTCCGGCCCGGTCGATGGACCCACTGGAGGGGGAACTCGCCCGCCTGGTCGGCGTGGGTGGGACGTGCACGCCCCCGCGCTCGACCCGCCCCATCTCTCTCCTCGACCTGCCTATGCTTCCGGGTGAGGTATTATTTTCCACTCCCCCTCGTAGTCCTGCCTCCCCTGCACCTCCGGTGAAGGGAGGGGCCTTCTGGATACCCCTCACATCCTCTTCTCTGCATCGCTCTCCCCCGGACGTCCGGGAGACTCCTCTTCTGGAGGACTTGCCGGCGTCTGGTTCCACATCGCCCCCTCGTCGGGGTGACCCTCGCCTTCGCCCTCGTTCGGCGTCCCCCGTTGGACCCCGGGGCTTTCCAGTCCCCTTTTTAATCTCGGGCCGCCCGATCGGCCCACCCACCCCATAACCATCCTTTTCGCTGATTTTCCTACCCCTCCCTATACCTCGCTCCTGCAGTGGAACATCCGCGGGCTCCTGGTAGGCCTCGAGAGTCTCTCCTCTCTCCTGGCCTCCAGGTGTCCGGCGTGTTTCTGCCTTCAGGAGACGATTCTGGGATCCCGTTCCCTCCCTCGAGTGTCCGGCTACTGCGGGCTCCCTTCCCCGCCTCTCGATGGGGCGGGTAGGGGGGCTCCGCGGTCTTCGTGCACCGCTCCGTCCCTTTCCGCCCCCTCCCGCTCCGTACAGTCCTGCAAGCTGTGGCCGTGCGCCTTTCTTTGGGGCGCCAGCTCACGGTCTGCTCTCTTTACCTCTCCCCTAACGTACGCCCTCCACCCGATTCTCTCCGTGACCTAATTCTTCAGCTTCCCCGCCCTTTCCTGATTCTCGGGGACTTCAACAGTCGGGACCCGGCCTGGGGGGACGTTTGCTCCACCTTTCTCTCCGGGACCCTTCTCTCCCTTATGGACGAGCTCGAGTTCACCTTTCTGAACGATGGCTCCCCAACCTGCCTTCACTCGGCCCACGACAGTTTCACCTGTATCGACCTTTCCCTGGTTTCCCTCGATATCGTGACGGAGTTCACCTGGGAGGTCCTGCCGGATTCTTCCGGCAGTGACCATTTCCCAGTGTGTCTTACCCCGACCCGTCTCCTCCCCCCCACCTCTGTCCGCCCGCGCTGGCTGTTCGCCCGAGCAGACTGGGCCTCATACGCGAGGGGCACGGCGATCTCGCCATCAATTCCTGCCTTTCCCTCCGTTAGTGAGGCCCTCGCCTTCCTCGAGAGTAAGATCCTCTCGGCTGCCGCCAGTTGCATCCCCCGTACCTCTGGCTCCCCCAGGCCGCGAAGCGTCCCATGGTGGACCCCAGAGTGCTCCCATGCCGTTCAGGAGCGGCGCCGTGCCGGCCGCCGCTTCTACCGGACCCGCCAGCTGGAGCACAAGATAGTTTCAGCGCCTGAAGGCAGTGGCCCGTCGGGTCCTGAAACTAGCCCGGCGTACCTCCTGGCGGAGTTACGTGTCCGGGATCTCCTCCTCGACTGCCCCCTCGACTGTTTGGCGCAAGGTGCGTAGTTTTGAGGGGACCCGTGTCCCCCCTCGACCCCCGGTGCTTCGGGTCGGGGACGACGAGTTCGTATCCGATCCGGAGGCCGTCGCGAACGCACTCGCGGCGCACTTCGCAGCCATCTCCAGTTCCGATTCCCCCCTCCCGCCGCGACCCACCGGATTTTCCACCTCATAGGGATGACCCCTATAATCACCTCTTCCGCATGACGGAGCTTCGGGAGGCCCTCCGCCCCCGGCCCCGATAATATCCCCTATGACTTGTTACGGCACCTCCACCCTCTTCTCTCAGCTTTTTACTGGACCTCTATAACCGGATTTGGTTGGAGGGTTCATTCCCGGACCGGTGGCGTGAGTCCATCGTCGTCCCCATCCCGAAGCCCGATAAAGACCCCTCACTCCCGTCGAACTATCGCCCCATTTCCCTGACATGCTGCGCCTGCAAGGTTATGGAGGCGATGGTCGCCTCGCGGCTGTCCCTTACCCTGGAGGCGAGTGACCAATACCCTGCTACCCAGGCTGGTTTCCGGCGCTTCCGGTCTACCACCGACCCCCTCCTCCTCCTTAGCCACGACGTGCAGGAGGCTTTCTCCCGGCGTCAATTTGTACTCGCCGTCTTTTTCGACCTCCAGAAGGCCTACGATACTACCCGGCGGAGCCCGGTCTTTGACTGCTTACGCTCCCTGGGTTTCGTAGGCTTTCTCCCCTCCTTTATTTATAACTTCTTGTCCGCCCGTTCTTTCCGCGTCCGCATCGGTTCTACCCTCTCTGACCGCTTTCCGTTGAGGAGGGTGTCCCTCAGGGTAGTGTCCTTAGCGTCCTGTGTTTCTCACTAGTGATGAACACAGTCGCTACGGTCCTGCCTACTTCCGTTCGTAGCTCCCTCTATGCCGATGACCTGGCTATCTATTGCTCTGGCCGCCTCCCGTCTTTGGCTGAACGTCGACTCCAGCTAGCCATCAACGCGGTGGTTCGCTGGGCGTCCTCGGTTGGCTATGCTTTCTCACCCTCTAAGTCTTCCAGTATGCTTTTCCGTCTTCGGCGCCTCCGTCTGTCGCATACCTTCGCCCTTACCCTTGCCGGCACTCCTCTTCCCCTCGTCCCATCCGTTCGATTCCTGGGTATGACCCTCGACGAATTTTTCGGTTGGGTTCCACACCTTAGGCGGTTGCGGCAATCATCTCGCCGCACCCTCTCCCTCTTGAGTCACCTGTCCCACATGACCTGGGGGGCGGACAGGCGTACTCTGCTGCGCCTGTACACCTCCCTGGTGCAATCCCGCATCGACTACGGCTGTGTGGTCTACAGCTCCGCCTCCTCTCCGGCACTCCGTATGCTGGATCCTCTTCTCCACCGAGGCCTTCGCCTGGCGTCGGGTGCCTTCCGCTCGTCCCCTGTCGCTAGTCTTCAGGTGGACTGCGGGCACCCCCCCCCCCTGCCCCTTCGCCGGGGCCTTCTCATGGCGAAGTGTTACCTTCGCATCTGCCGCCTCCCGATGTCCCTACTCTTCTCCGCGATCTCCCAGGCACTACCCCGGCCTGACACGTGGCATTTCGCTGCCTCTCTGGCCGAGATCTTTTCATCCCTGGGGATCCCCCCACCCTCTATCCTGCCGTTCTCCTTTGACCTGTCGCCCCCCTGGCTGACCACCCCTATCTGCCGCTGCCAGGCGCTTCCTGGCCTGCGCAAGGAGTCTCCTCCTACCGTCCTCCGGTCTTCTTTTCTGGCCCATCTTCCCCTACACTCGGACGACGTTCCCGTTTACACCGACGGCTCGCGCTCCCCTGCAGTTGTCGCGGCCGCTGTCTTCTCTCCGTCGCTGTCACCTGCCTCCCGGGGTATCCCCCTGCCGGTACAGGCCTCCATCTTTTCCGCGGAGCTCTTTGCCCTTCTGGAAGCCCTCCGTCTGGTATCGAGTTTCTCGCGGTCTTCCTGTACCATTTTCTCGGACTCGCTGAGCGCCCTTCAAGCGCTCGAGCGCTATGATTCCCCGGACCCCCTCGTACGCCTTATTCAACAGGAGTACCATGTCCTGCACACCGTTCACCGGATCCGGGTCACCTTCTGCTGGGTTCCTGCCCATGTTGGTGTTTCCGGTAATGAGGCGGCTGACCGCCCAGCCCAGTCCGCCGCCTCGATGCCTCCCCTTCTCTGACTATGTGCAGGTCTTTCGTTCCTTCTACGACCGCGTATGGCAACAGTCCTGGGACGAGGCCACCGGAAATAAACTCTGGTCCATACGCCCCCGCCTGTCATATTGGGCGTCCTCTTTCCACCGCTCCCGACACAAAGAGGTCGTCCTTGCGCGGCTTCGCATCGGCCATACGCGCCTCACGCACGGCTACCTTATGTTCCGGCAGGAGGCTCCTCGTTGCGCCTCCTGCCAGTCGACCCTCACCATCTCTCACATCCTTGTGGAATGCCCCACCCTGTCGTCAGTACGTCGTCGCGCCTTCCCGTTCCTTTCTGATTTCCACCTCCCCGATCGTTTGCGTCTCATGCTCGCTGAGAGCCCTCTCTTCTCGCTTGACCGTCTTTTCCTCTTCCTCTCCCAATCTCGCATCCTATCTAAGCTTTAGGTGACTTCTCACCCGTCGTCCGCTGTCCTCCCACTTCTAGTGCCTTTCCCCCGTCTCCGTTTCTCTTTCTCATATTCCGCCTCGCCATGATATCCGCTAACGTATGGCGGTAAACGCCCCAATACAAAAAATATATATATATATATATATATATGATACACACAGACCGTGCATGGAACAAGGAACTCTTCTGGGATAATTAAATCCACTATAGTCCGAATAAGTAATGGTAAATAACAAATACCATAGTTTTTCTTTTTCATGATGCTAGCCCGACATGGGCAACGGGTCACTCGCAGAGAGGTCCCATAAATATAGCTTCCCTCACCAGCTATCTGCAAAGCAGACAGGATCCAGCTTTGGGACATGGATCTAGGGTTTAAAGCAGCCTAGTCCTGCTACATTTAGAACCTCAATATAAGCAAAAGACTCGCTGTCTTCACGTCAGATTGAATACATCAAAGAAAAATGAGTAACTATTATATTTTAGCCAAAAACCAAAACTTAAACCTCAACTGGCAGAATTGAGCGTCCACTTTTCAAGGCACATAACATGTCCGTTTCAAGATGGGAATGAACTCAGAATGGTCCCCTGATTTTTTTATGATACACACAGACCGTGCATGGAACAAGGAACTCTTCTGGGATAATTAAATCCACTATAGTCCGAATCCACTATAGTGGATTTAATTATCCCAGAAGAGTTCCTTGTTCCATGCACGGTCTGTGTGTATCATAAAAAAATCAGGGGACCATTCTGAGTTCATTCCCATCTTGAAACGGACATGTTATGTGCCTTGAAAAGTGGACGCTCAATTCTGCCAGTTGAGGTTTAAGTTTTGGTTTTTGGCTAAAATATAATAGTTACTCATTTTTCTTTGATGTATTCAATCTGACGTGAAGACAGCGAGTCTTTTGCTTATATTGAGGTTCTAAATGTAGCAGGGCTAGGCTGCTTTAAACCCTAGATCCATGTCCCAAAGCTGGATCCTGTCTGCTTTGCAGATAGCTGGTGAGGGAAGCTATATTTATGGGACCTCTTTGCGAGTGACCCGTTGCCCACGTCGGGCTAGCATCATGAAAAAGAAAAACTATGGTGTTTGTCATTTACCATTACTTATTCGGACTATAGTGGATTTAATTATCCCAGAAGAGTTCCTTGTTCCATGCACGGTCTGTGTGTATCATAAAAAACTCAGGGGACCATTCTGAGTTCATTCCCATATATATATATATATATATATATATATATATATATATATATATATATATATACAGGGTGTCCCATAAGTCCGGCATCATAGGAGAAATTCATATTTTTCTATTTCTACAAGCCATAATTCATATTTTTCTCTTTCTACAGGCCATAATGTCTGTGAGCAAGGAAGAACGAATCCAGATAATTCTACTCATAGGAAATCGGAGTCAAAGAGAGGCCGCTGCTGAATTTAACAGATTGCATCCAGACCGCGAGCCAATAACAGAGTTGTGTTAGCAGACTTGTTGCAAAGTTTAAGGAAACAGGATCCATAGAAGATAAACCACGCAGTGGACCTTCAAGGAGGTCCACTGACGATGATACAGTGACTGCTATCCTGGCTCATTTTAACAGAAGTCCCAATAAGTCTCTTCGGCGATTGTCCGCCGAGACAGGAATGTCGAAAAGTAACATCCATCGCATTCTTCAGGCTCACAAATGGCATCCATATAAACTTCAGATCCTACAGAAATTAAGCGATGATGATCCCGACCGGCGGATGGAATTTTGTGAATGGGCTACGGAACAATATGCTCGGGATGCCAATTTCCCGTCCACCATTCTGTTCAGTGACGAGGCTGTTTTTTATGGAAATGGTGAGGTAAATCGACAGAACACCCGCTACTGGTCTCAAAACAACCCTCACTTGTATACCTCTTCAAAGAAACAAGGTGCATCTCGGGTGATGGTATGGTGTGGCATTTGGAAGGATCGCATCATAGGCCCCCTCTTTTTCGATGAACATGTCACTGGAGGCACCTACCTACGTACGCTCAAGGAAGAAGCATTTCCCAGTGTCTTGAACGAAGAAGGAAATTTCCCAACATGGTTCCAGCAAGACGGCGCTCCTGCACATTACAGCACCCAAGTAAGGGAATACCTGTACCAACAATTCCCTGGTCATTGGATAGGACGTCGAGGGCCTGTGGAATGGCCAGCTAGAAGCCCAGATCTCACGCCACTAGATTTTTATCTCTGGGTGGGGCCACTTGAAAGCGCTGGTATACACAGAGAAAATTAGGAGTGTTGAACATTTGCGGCAGCGCATTATTGGGGCATCTAACACCATTACTCCTGACATTATTCACCGTGTGCTTGCTGACTGGGTATCACGTCTGAATTTGTGTATTGAAAACAATGGTGGACATATTGAGCACGTTCTGTAAATAAAAGTTTTTGTTTTGCCTTTTTTTTTATTTTTCCTATGATGCCGGACTTATGGGACACCCTGTATATATATATGTGTGTGTGTGTATATATATATATATATATATATATATATATATATATATATATATATATATATATATATATATATATATATATATATATATACTGCAAACCCACAAGGAAAAAGAAAAACGATTCCAAGGCCTTTCGTGTATTCAGAGCTACACCTCGTCATATATTATTATTTCACGAAAGTAACACGTGAATAATATTTATAATGAAAATAATCACGAAGGAAAAAGGAAACCCAGAATGGTGCTCAAACGCTGTCGTGAGGATGTCATTAGACGAAAGCACTTGAGCGCCATTCTGTGTTTCCTTTTTCCTTCGTGGTTATTTTCATCATATATACATACTAACTTACTTTTTTATCCTAAATGACCTAGAGCACATTGTACAGCACCCTATTCGTATCCCCGATCGCCTCAAGTTGAGATAGGCCCAATTCTGGATTTTTTTACATCTCATCCTCCTCCTCACTCTGTCAAGCTTTTTTCTCCGTTGGGCTCCTCCGACCACAATATTATATCTCTCATGTCCTATGGCTCCAATCCACCCTTTGGATCCTCCCAAGAGGAGGCGCCTTTGGTACTTTGGCGGTACTTTCGTGATTTCCCATGGAATGCTTACTGCTTCCGTGGCCGGGGCCCTTCCGAGTGTGCTGAGCGCATCACGGAGGGGATTCTCTCGGGCGTGGAGGCGTCCATTGCATATACTATTCCTATTACTATTTCTATCCTATTCACTCCTATGCTGATGATTCCATCCTTCGCTTCTCCACCCGCTTCCCAAAGCGTCCCTCTCAACAGTCAATTCTTGATTCGCGTAGGACAGCTATGATGCACCTTACCTCTGATCTTTCTACTACCTTTGATTGGAGGCAGAGAAAATCTTGTGGCTTTTAATGCTTCAAAAACTCGTTTCCTCCATATGTCTACTCGTCACAATCTTCCACACGACTATCCCCTTACCTTCAACAATACACAACTCAATCCTCCTCCTTCTCTTAGCAATATTGGTATGTCCTTTTCTCGTGATCTTTCCTGGAAAGATCACACGTTATACTTTCTTTCCCAAACCGCTTTTAAGTAGGTTAGGTGTGCTGTACCGTCCCCGCAGTTTCTTCACCCGCTCAGTTGCTATCTCTGTACAGGGGTCTTGTCCGCCCATCTATGGAGTATGCTTCTCACGCATGGGGTGGCTCAACCCGCACAGGCATACTTGATCAGGTGGAATCAAAGGTTTTTCGTCTCATCAATTCCCCGCCTCTAACTCACCGTTTTCAATCCCTCTCTTCCCCGCAATGTTGCCACACTCTATCTTTACTGCTGCTATTATAACGGACACCGCTCTTCTGAACCCTCTAACTGCATGCCACCTCTTTTAAGGGAGCACGCAGCACCAGACTTTCAACACTTTCTCATTCCTTTTCTGTCGAACTTTTTAATGCGAGTGTTAATTGGTATTTTCAATCTTTCATCTACTCAACCGGTCAATTCTGGAACAATCTTTCTCAATCCATCTTTTCCTCTGTATATAACCTCCAATCTTTGAAACGCATTGTGTCCAGGCATCACAAAAACCCTAGAACTTGATTTTGGCTTTCGGGGCGGTGGGCACTTTTGCGGGCATTCGCCCTTGGTCCCTTCTTCCTGCATAAAAAAATATATGTATACATGGAAATAAATATTTGCAATTTGTTTTCATTAACTATTTATCATAAATGAAGTGTTTTAGAGGGTATGAAGTCTTTAATTTGAATTTAAAATATACAATATTTTATATCGCATATAATTACTGTAGTTCATATATAAAATGACCTTCATGTTTATATCGAGATAACTTCCATAGTTTCAAGTACCCTTCCCAAAGGCAAGTTTTATTACTTGTGAAATGAAGTACCATCCCAGTCTTATCTGGGAGCGCACACACATTCTCTTTCATTCGTTGTTTGTACGTGACGATCATAAGTGTAGCCATTTTCATCCGAATTCATCAGTCATGATCATCTTTACAGTTTATGGAAGTGCGAATCGGTCGTGCGTTCATTAACCTTTTTGCAATAAGCCCAATTTCTGAATAGTTTAGGACTTTTACCTTTTCTTATACCTTTAAATTTTTGAAGTTTATGAACTAAAACTGTAAGTTGGATATAAATTAATTATAGATTATCGATAATTGCTAGATTATAGAGAAAAAATTTGGACTCTTTCGTCGGAATTTGATGGGGAAGAGAGTGGACTTCTCCGCTCGATCTGTGGCAGCTCCAGACGCGATGTTGGCCGTCGATGAAGTTGGAGTTCCGAAAGACTTCGCGCTCAAACTCACTTATCCAGTCCCAGTTACTCATTGGAATGTCCCTAAACTCAGGAAATTGGTGAGTCACTCAAAGTAGTTGTTGCCCACGAGAGGTTCCTTCTCTTATTCATTTCAAATAGTGTAAAAAGGTAACGGCCAGGAAATTCATTTCCCCACGATGTCGGGGTGAGTGTGCCCAAGGGTCACCTTTAGGCCGAGCAATGGCAGGGTAGGCGACCAACTCAACTCAGATGCCAACAGGCGGGAGGGAACCACTGCCTCACCACTGAGCCACCGAGCTACCCTCAAACACTAAACTTTTAAGGAAAATATCTTCAATTGAAAAGGTACCTTTGGGATTGCTGAGAGCTTTTGTAATTCGTAATCCTAGTGGAAAGTTTTTTGTTTTTTTAATCACAGTTTTTTGACTGATTTATATTGTATTGAGTGCTTAGGCATGCTAGAATACCAATATGACCCTACATGACCTTTAAACATTTGTCTATTTACTTAAAGTTTGAATTTACTTTGATTTAGAAGTTTCCTTTTGAAGAAATACTTTCAAAGAACCTGCAATGACTACCATAAAACACGTTTGTCACAGATTTTGGAAACTGATCAAGTACCTCATTTGCAATCTAACATTTCTTTGTCGAAAAAAAAATTAATATTTATCTCGATCTTAATCTTTTCGCTGCATAATCCACAGGAATTATAATTACGACCCTTTTAGTACGGACCGGACACCGAGGTTAAGTCGGACGACAGCCCAAAAGCAAGAGGGGCCAAAAGCGAACGCCTGCGAAAACACTTCCTCCCCACCCCCGTATAGAAGGAGGAGAAAGCCGAAATCAAGGTCCAAAGTTTTCGAGATGCTTGGACACACTGCGTTCGAAAGATTGGGAGTCAGACGGGGGAAAGATGGGTTGAGGAAGGATGTTCCTTTTCCATTGACCACGCGTACTCCTGGCATGTCGTAAACCTAAGTTTATTCTTGCCTCACAGATGACGCTCTAAGCTGAACCTTTCTAAAATTAGTGCCTCGGGGATAACTACGTCACACTTGGTTGGTTTGAAATCTTTGACACGTTTCATAATAATGAGTCGGGTCAGGCTTGCGGCTCATTGCTCTAACTCTTGTTAACTAGCATCATCGGGAGTCGAGCCTCCGACCTCAGTCCTCACTGCGTTACCCACTGTGTTTGGCATGTTTAGTGGTCTGCAGCCAAACCTGCGTGGCCGTCTGAGGACCAGAGTTTGTCCAAGAAAAGAATCGTGCATCGTTTTCATAATTATATGGGTTAAAGGTATCAGTTTGGTCAGTGAATGGAGGGAAAGTTCAAACTCCAATCCCAGGAATGTAGCTAGTTCTGAGTTAGCAGTCGAAAGGTCTTTGTTTAATTTTTCATTTCTGTAAATTTAAAGATCTTTGTTGGTTATTTTTTACCGTCCGTTCTTGGTTACAACGAAGGAAGTCAGGATTAAATGATACTGCCCAACCCAACCTGTAACAAAGTTGAGGCCAATGCGAAGTTATGTCGACAACCGTCTCCAATCTCTCCATCAGCCCCGCTATCTTTACTTAGTAGTATCATAGTTTTGAAGGAAATGTCGTCGTCTTCCTATGGAAACAGCTCCCGAAAGTCGCAATGTGAGTCAACTAATACCAACACTTTACTGTCTGGACCCGCTGTAAGCCGATATCTGATATCTTTAAGATGCTGCAGTCGAACTCCCGATTCACAAATCTGCTTTTCGTATCCTAGTCAACACTAGGATCAGATCGCTGCCTCTCACCGCGAGGATCTCTCGGTATCCCACGTCTCCATTCTGGAAGCTAAAGAATGTCAGATATTAGTGGAAAATTTGTTAAAACTGTTTCTGACTAAAAAAGGATTAAATGGAATATAAATATAAAAATTATTCGATGTCAAATGAAATATGAAGGAAATCGACCCGACGGAATCTTTCTTTTTAAACTTGATTTTGGATCGTTTCAGTTGAAACCTGATAAATCTTCAGTATTAAGTTGATACTTCTGTGGATGATATTTAAGTTTGAAGTCTTAATTTCAGTGGTTGTTATTTTCAGTTTAGGCAAGAAATATTCGTAATATCAAAATATGATAGCTAAAATATCATCCTTTGTCGGGTTTTGATTTGCGAGTAAGTGAAAATGACTAATTGAAGATATTAACCATTACAAGTTCCTTTCTCACAGGTACAGAATGGCCCCCTCAATTACCCCGGGGCTCTGATGGTGGAAGACGAGGAGGGGAAAAGGATTACCCTGAAGGCTCATGACAACTCCCAGAGAGATGCTATAGCGCGGAGTCTTCTCACGCCGGCCGAGTCATGCGTGAAGAAAGTTAACGCGACCAAGCTCGTCTACCGTCACTTGCAGAACGGCGATTACGTTCTCGTGAACCGCCAGCCCACGCTGCATAAGCCCAGCATCCAGGCCCACAAGGCGCGCCTCATGCCCAAAGACAAGGTGCTCCGACTCCCATACGCCAACTGCAAGGCCTATAACGCCGATTTCGACGGTGACGAGTTGAACCTCCACTTCCCGCAGAACGAAATGGCTCGCAGCGAGGCCCAATACATCGTGACGACGCAGAACCAGTATTTGACACCCAAAGACGGTTCCCCCCTGGCCGGACTCATTCAGGATTGCGTCGTCGCCAGCGTCATGCTTACCGTAAGAGGAAAGTTCTTCCCCTTGGAGGACTACCAACAGCTGGTGTACATAGCGGTGGCTGAGCTGCCACGCAAAATTCGTCTGCTGCCACCCGCTATTATGAAACCTCGGAAACTGTGGTCAGGAAAACAAATAATTTCCACCATTCTCCTGAACATTATTCCAGAAGAAAAGGCGAAACCTTCGTTTAAGTTCAAAACAACCGTCAAAGTGGATGTGAGTTGAACGTTTTCGGTATTGAGAGCTTTTTTCTTTTACTTTGTATTCTAATAAGTCTTTGTTGACTTCATTCATTTCATAAGTTATAGAGAGCACTTTTCAACCATTCAACAATCTTGGCATGATCCGCAAATGAATTGACGCGTTTTGTACCTTTTAAACACGTAAGATTTTACTTTTATTTCGTTTAATTGTATTACAAGCTATTGAAAGCAAGGTAACATTCAAATATCTCATAACCCCAGGAAGTTGGTGTT
This sequence comes from Bathynomus jamesi, assembly GCA_023014485.1. Taxonomy (NCBI): domain Eukaryota; kingdom Metazoa; phylum Arthropoda; class Malacostraca; order Isopoda; family Cirolanidae; genus Bathynomus; species Bathynomus jamesi. The sequence continues at coordinate 358,596 of JAJOZX010002365.1, read as the reverse complement.
AGGGGCCCGAGCCAGGGCTACCATAGCCAGAGTCAGATAAGCGGGTGGTGGCCGCCTCGCCCTGACGTTAAGATACAGAAAAGATAGCCGCCCAACTCTGGGCAACACTGGTGTTCGAACCCACGACTCAGAGGAGTCTCAGCACTGCCGAGCGGCACCCAAACTGATCAAGCTACGAGACCCTCAAATATTGAAGGACATTTTTAAAATTTGCATGAAATTTCTAATATTAACAGACCCGCCAACAACTACGCATTTTGCGTATCTGTTACGCTTTTTAGGATGATAATACACGGATACGCATTTCTTGACAAATGGTACGCAAAGAAGCAATTACGGGAAGCTGAACAATCGGATGTCGCACCGATCTTCTGTCATGTGCCAAGATAGCTTTTATAAATTTCAAAAAATAGTGAATAACGTAGTGATGCTTAAATTTCGCATATACAGGGTGTACATGAAGTCAGGATCTATTTTTGTGAAGCACTTGGAAATTATATGGAATTCAATCATAAAATGATAAAGTGGTAACATTTATTAAATAATTAAGAGTAGGATTCGACGTGACGCCCATCAGTATCCCTGCACAGCTCAAATCGTTCCGCAGCATTTCTAAACACATTCTGGAGCATTTGCGGGGTTATGTTATCTGCAGCAGTTCGTATACTTGTACGTAAGTTTTCAAGACTCGTAATCTTCGTCTGATAGACGTGCGATTTGATAAAGCCCCATGCAAAGAAATCTAAAGGAGTTAAATCTGGTGATCTCGCTGGCCAAGGTCTGTTGCTTCCGCGTCCGATCCAGCGATTTGGAAAACGTCCATTTAGATAATCCTGAACAATTTTGGCATAGTGACAAGGAGCACCATCATGTTGATAGACGACGGTACTAACAATCCTATCCCCGTCGTCTGTCAACATGATGGTGCTCCTTGTCACTATGCCAAAATTGTTCAGGATTATCTAAATGGACGTTTTCCAAATCGCTGGATCGGACGCGGAAGCAACAGACCTTGGCCAGCGAGATCACCAGATTTAACCCCTTTAGATTTCTTTGCATGGGGCTTTATCAAATCGCACGTCTATCAGACGAAGATTACGAGTCTTGAAAACTCACGTATGCGAACTGCTGCAGATAACATAACCCCGCAAATGCTCCAGAATGTGTTTAGAAATGCTGCGGAACTATTTGAGCTGTGCAGGGATACTGATGGGCGTCACGTCGAATCCTACTCTTAATTATTTAATAAATGTTACCACTTTATCATTTTATGATTGAATTCCATATAATTTCCAAGTGCTTCACAAAAATAGATCCTGACTTTATGTACACCCTGTATTTTATTGATAAATAAATAAATGAACCATCCATTGTCAAATAAATGCAAAAAATTTATTTAAATAAAGAAATTAGTTTTCGTAAAATACTGACGCCTCGGTGACGTCATCGGGGTAGTGTTTACAATACGGCAGCACGATCGCGTTAGCGGCGGATTGCGGCAGATAATAGACGATTTCTTGCCATGAAAAGAAGTTAATGCACCCCCCACCCCCACTTGATTTGCATCGTGCCTATGGCGCTTGCATAATGATACGCATTTTCATTTCCCGATGTTGGCAGGTCTGCTAATATTTAAATATTTTAATTTATTTTTTTCCGTTTTTGAATGCGTACATATTTCTATTCATTGCAGTTGTGGCAACGGGAGGAGCCGAGAAAATGGAAAGGGGGCGGGCTCCCCGAAACGAGAAGAGAGTCGATGACTGAATCTGAATTTATCTTAAGGGATGGGGAATTGGTCTGCGGAGTTGTGGATAAATGCGCCATTGGGTCCACCAGTTACGGATTAGTCCATACATGCTACGATGTAAGAGGTTTCAGAAGCTAGAGAGGTTGTAGTAGTAATATTTATTATTATTACTATTATTACTACTACTACTACTACTATTATTATTGCCTTAATCTGTATTGGCTCATAATTGTGCAAAAAATTAGAATCTGCTTCCGTTTCTTTTTGATCTTAATTATGTTTCAAACGTTCATAAACTTTACACACACACATTAGACATTATTCAGATTTTTCCTTCTGTACAATTATGGCTTTGCTACTTTAAAAAGTCTTCAAATATGAATATTAACATATATTAATATAACTGCTTTTTAGGTTTTAAATTTATCCTGAGATTAGTGTATGATTCCCTCCTAGGAAGATGTGGCTAAGTGACAAAAGTAAAACACGCCAGAAAACGCAATTAAAGTTGTACCAATTTTGAACTTTTGAAGATGTTTCGACAAAATATCTTCAAAAAGTTCAAAAGTTATTTCACTTTCAAATTTGGTACAACTTCAACTGCGTTTATCCTGCTTTTTTTTACTTTCGTCACTTAGCCACTTCTTCGTAGGAGAGCCTCGTATGTTTTTGTTATTTTAGTAAGTGAAAAAGTAATGTCTACCCTTTTATGGGAAAAAAACATTTTTAAATTATATGGAAGTTGCGAGTTATTGGTAAACTTTGCGCGAATTTCCTTCCAGCTCTACGGTGGATCTGTTGCCGCTCGAGTCCTCACCTCAGTTAACAGGCTGTGTGTGGTGTACCTCCAGTGGGTGGGGCATACAATTAGTCTGAAGGAATTCGTCACGCCCACCAAAGTTGCTCGGAAGAGGAGGAAGGACCTGAAGAAGTTAATACAGGTGAGAAAGAGTATTTAAGGTCTTAACAAAATTGCATCGAGCGAAGAGTTATTTTTCTTGTTTACGGTAGTTATTGGATTAGACACTATTTTCATTGGTTATTGTAATTATAGTGATTTAAATACGTATTTGTTAATCTGAATAACAAATTTATCGTATGGAACCTCCAAACTTAAAAGTTTTGAGATTTTTATTTTTAGTGTGTATTGTATATTTTGTAGCTTATTACGTCAATTCCAGGACATAATCTCCATGAAAAAACTATACTGTACATGCCTATAATATGGTATCGTATATAGTACCTTTATTTCCTAATTAAATACAAATTATTAAATTATTGAATTAAATAACTACAAAATTACCTCGGGATTGGCGACATATAACCTATTGGGAATTGAAATAATTGCTATACAATAGAACCCAGTATGTAGGCATTGGGTCCACATAACAAGAAAAACGTATTATTTCGTATCAAAATTTTCTATCGCTGACGCATGAGAATTACTTCGAGAGAAGAAATAATGAAAACACAAAAATTAGACGTCTGGGGACTTTGTAAAGTCAGCGAATTTTTAAGACAAAGACTTCATCTCAGAGCTGTCTAGTTCCGAGCGATGCTTTTAGGCAAGTTCTGAGTGAATACCTAATAATAATATAATAATACAAAACTAATAACACAAAAGGATAGGCCTATTCCTTCAGGTATTTAAGTATAGTATTGCCTATATTAATTAAACCGAATAAACTCGTTGTGTAATCCCATCGCCTACATTGAAAGAGAGGCGCGATGGACAGCCGCGCGCCCTACAACCAGAAGCGAGGGCCAACGAAATAATAAGGTATGGTAATTTCCTTTTTTACCATTAGGCAGCACTAAATATCGAAGGCATATAAATTAGACATTAACCCAAAAAACACTACCTAACAAAGTCTTCTGAAGACCTCCACAAACGACTTTTTAACGAAAAGACGTAGGGTTTTGCCATCCACTATCCACCAATGTCTACTGGAAATTTCCAACGGATGAGGGTGATGGAAATCAAACATAACCCTTTATAGTTTTTTCACAATCTCGGAATTTTTGTGATTTTTAAAAGTTCATTATAAATAAATAGAAATGGATATACAGGGTGATCTGTTTGGGTATGGATAAAATAAAATTAATGTGAAATGGAAACAGTAACATTGTATAGTTTAATATTTGGCAATGCCCACAAAGATGGTAGATTGTAACAAACCTAATTAGTCTTCGACATGACCCCCCCCCCCCCCCCCCCTTTCCGGACACGAGAGAGGTCATAGTGAGAGGCTAATTCTTACGACCACCTGCATGTGGTTTAGTGATAGACCCCGTTTCTTCAAATGTGCGGTACCACTGCACTATAGAGTCGTATTTAGGAGTTTTTCGAACACCATACACACAGCGAAACTCACGCTGTACCGCTGTCACACTCTCAAACTTAGCAAACCAAATGACACACTTCGCACGTTGTTATGCATTCGCCGCCATCTTCGAAACTGGCATATGTTTCATAAGTCTGACAGCAGTTGGCGCTCGTACATCTGGCAGTGGATGACATAGCCTATTACAAACTCCCACATTTTATGACCACACGTGCAAAAGATGAGCGCTGTATCACTTCTCGGTAGATTCTCCAACGTTTTTATTTTATCCATACCCAAACGGATCACCCTGTTTGGTCAAATTTGCAACCATGGGCATGAAAGGGTTAATTAATTCACGTGTAAACTCTGTTAATTTGATGATGGAAATTATCACACTCGTTGAATATCTGTAAAACAGGAGAGGACCATAATCAGTTGTTTAGTATCACTTGTCGTATTTGGCCTCGTATAAGTATTAAAACGAGGGAGGGGAGTAATAAATTTTGTGTAGCGAATGTAAGTATCCTACCAAACTTACGAGATTGCTGAAATGGTAGGTTGTACAGGAGAGACTTAACAAAGCTGCTTCACATTGTACGAGTGTTAATGCAGATCTAACTAATTCTGTGGGGCATTAAAAGGTGTTAACCCAAAAGATTGGTATACTTTATCGAAGCTATTTTATATATATATATGTGTGTGTGTGTGTGTAATTTCTGGACACTAATTCTGTGATGTCACCAGGGAGCAGAACTTGAAGTAAAAAAGAAATTAAACGTCATTGAAAAGGACCTTTCGGAGCACATAGAATTCTTACACAAATCAAAAAGCGAGGAAGAAATGTCGGCCGTAGACGCTGCCTACACTAGTGTCCTTGGACCCACTACTTCATCCATTACTAGGTAAGGGCGAGGGACCGGTCACGGGTATTACAAGGTACATAATACTAATTAGAAGAGTTGAACAACCTTTATTTCGGGGATTTTACAGGAAGTATTGCTTTTTTTGTTATGGAAACGGACTTGTAGATTTGCGAGGTTAAACTAAAAAACTGTTCCGTGAACTTGGTTGTAGATTATAAATTCACATCTTAGCTCCATGATAGTGAGTGAGTTTTAATTAAAATCTACGTATGATTGGTAGATTTTAATGGAGTTACTGGAAGTAATTATACAAAATCACAAGTTAAGAAAATGGCAACGCACTGTGTTGAACGTTGTATAAGTTCGGGTTGAGAGAAATCCCATTTGCGAATAAAGTCCATCACAACCAATATTAATTTGTTTTGACTCACCCTTCTCTTATGCCCTCTGAGATCGGGGCTAGAAAGACCCTTCTAGTAGTTTCACGTGATGCTGGAATTCACTTAGGAAGCGAGAGAACTTTGTTAGTTATTCTTCAGAAGTGGATTTCTCCCCTGTTTTTACGCGAGAACGAAATGTTTGTTGATGATGAATTTGTTCTGTATTTATATTGCTCATGTACATAACTCGGCTAACCTGTCCCAATTAGTATATTAAATACAGTACTGTATAACGCGCTATTTTTGTCTCTCGCCAAATAATTTTTGAGGGGCCATACTGGATTGCACTCGTGCGTCCGTCCGTCCATTCATTTGTTCGTCACACTTTCGTGTCCGGCTAATGACTTTTGAACCGCTCAACATCAGTTGAAATTTCACACGTGTCTGTTTTCATTTTCTCATTGTATCAATTTCTCGGAGACGCTATCGTATGGATTGTGACAAGATGATGTGTCATGAGCAAGAATCAGGTTCTTGCGTCAAAGGTCAAGGTCACAAATAGAGGTTGAAGATCGAATAGGAGTCCATGCCTTAACTTTTGAACCGCTCTACACAAGCTGATGAAACTCCACGCGCGTATGGATCATCACAAGACTGTGTGTCGCGATGAAGACTCAAACTTTTGCACCAAAGATAAAAGCCACAAATAAAGGAAGAGACATTGATGTCGTTCAAACATAGTTCTTGTTTCTTTAGTGTAAACTGTTTATTTTAATTTGGTAAAATAATCCCTCAAGCAGTTTTTATTACAGTACAAAATTGTTTTTTCGAATTTGATAAAATTATAATTATAGTGATGAATATTTGGTATTCTACTGTTACGATGTAGACATTATTTTTAACAAACAATTCTTGCCTAATAAATATAAGGCGGTTCTTTTCAATCTGGAGGGTCTCGTGACTCGATGGGTTAGGGCACTGCCCTGTAGTACTAAGGCTTCCGCCGAGTCGTGGGTTTGAACCCCAGTGCTGCTTAGACCTGGGCGGTTGTCTTTTCTGTATCTTGCGTCACGGTGATGCGGCGGGCCTGGCACTCCCTTTTAATTGACTCGAGCTAAGGTAGCCCAGGCTCGGGACCTTACTCTACTCTACCCTACCCTTCCTTTGGGGAACAATGTTACCTCACCTTTTCAGTCTGTTAAAGCCATCTTTTGCTCAGAAATAAATGTTTTTCTCTTTCTTTTTTCAGTGAAAACGAGAAGAAACTTTACAGAAACAATTTGCGCAACAGAATGAGAATGATGGTTGATACCGGCGCCAAAGGATCGAAAGTATTGAACACTTCTAATTTTTATTAGTTATTATGAAATGAAACTACGAAGTAAGAATTAGAAGCGGTTGAAATTGTGAAGCTTCCTTATTGATAAGTCCGAGATATTTTTTTAGGTAAACATGAACCAAATGGCATCTTTGTTCGGCTCGGTAGCCATCGATGGCAAGAGAATGCCAATGTCCATCACCGGAAAAACTCTCCCATCCTTCAAACCCTACGAGTGTGACCCCAGAGCTGGGGGTTATATCCCCACGCGCTTCGTCACTGGGATGGACCCCAAAAGCTACTTCTTCCTTTGTATCGTTGGTAGAGATGTAAGTAAGGAAGAGATGAAATAATGCGCAATGACCAGTTATTGCGAAATTATTTTTAAATAAATAATGAAGGTAACGTTTTTTCAGTTGCGAAGTAGTGGTGTCGTCGTCCCCCCCCCCCCCCCCTCCCCAGTATAAGAGTTTTCAAACATATTTTAATTCTAGTATTTATGGAAAGACTTCTTGATAAAGAATTTGTGCTAAAATTTTTACGAAAGTGGAAGGCGACTTGTTTCTCGCTACTTATTTTTGTAATTGTGGACTTGGTGTTTCTGTGAGGACATTTTTAAATTTAAATATTTGTTCACTAAGTTTTACATTTTATTTTATTATATTTCTCTTTTTAATAAAGCGTTGTATTAAATAAATGCCATCGTAGTAAATGCAGAAATGTTTAGGGGTTTTGGGTGCTGAGTAGCGAAGTATATCAGAACATCAGTGCGCGTTTGTAATTTGTACAGTGGATTAAAACGTGTAATTGTAAATATGGGTTCCCGGCAATTCAGTGGTCTACGCTTCAGACTCTGGGTGGTGAGGCTCTGTGTTCGCTCCCGGCTGCTGCTGCTGCTGCTGGTGCCCGAGTTGGTTTGGGCCAGCCACTTACCGCGTTAATGCTCGGTCTCGGGTGACCCTCGAGTCACCCCAACAAAGTGTTTGGGAAATGAGATTGCCCGTTTTACGTAATTTGTAAGTAAGATTTAGATTAGGTTCAAATATGGTCGGCTCACCCGTCCTGACGGTCTTCTAATTTATTTCGACTTTGACTTCAAATTTGTATTTTGGTTCCGACACTGGCAATTGATACGCTTTTTGACTTTAACTTTAAGTCAAATTTAAACGCAAAAGACAAAAAGCAAAGTTAGTAAAAGTCAAAATTCAGAATCAGATTCATGAAAATTTAAAAAAAAGTAAAAATTCAAAACGAAATTCTTATAAGCCAGAAGCGAGTCAAATTCAAAATTCCTATTTTTTATTTCCAGAAGGTGAAGGCGAAAGTGGAAATTAGTGTTGGTGAATGTCAAATTTCAATGTTGAAGTAAAAAAAAAAAAAAGTCAGTCAGAAATGAAAGTTGGAGAAATTCAAAACGGAATTTAGGTCTAAAAGTCATTCTCAAAATAATGTAAAACTCTAATTCACAATTAATTTTAAGATTTTGCTTCGTGGTCAGCAACGTACGTACGAGTATAGACTAAATTATTCATTATGTCCCCAACCAAATAAATTTGGAGGGCTATACTGAATTGCATTTGTCCGTCCGTCTGTTCGTCACACTTTCGTGTCGCGGCTATAACTTTTGAACCACTGAACAGAAATGAATGAAACTTCGCACACGCATGGATGATTACGAGATAATTTGTCATAAGCAAGAACCAGTTCCTGTATCAAAGGTCAAGTTTCACAAATAGAGGTCAAATGGAAGTTCACGCCATAACTTTTAAACCAGCTGGCGTAACTTAATGAAATTTTACGCACATACGGATCATCGCGAGACAGAGTTGGCAATTAAAAAACCCACCCAACAAAACCAAAACCAGAAAACCCACATCTAAGTGGGGTTTTTAAATGTTTACTTTGTCAGGATTTTTTATTGGACACGTATTAGAAGTGTACTCTAGGTAAGTACTCCTCTATATACTACCTACTTTTGCCAATAATCATTGCGAGAGTTAGGTATTTTTCTTAAAATGTATATGAAATATACTGTATACATTGAGAGGGTATTTAGTTACCTAGTAGAATAGACTAGTGGAAAATAAAAAAGAATGATCTAACGAGTTAAACTGAAATTAATTATTTCATTGTGATTAAAAAATGAAGTTTAGTAAGTTATATTTATTTAGAAAATCATAACCTTTATGGTCTTGACAAAATACAAATTGGACAAAAAGAAACTAAACATCGAAAGAATATTTGCGTAGGCGAAATCAGCAGGCCGACGTTTGACACCCCAGTTTTAGAGGAGTGGGCATTCATTCGCGGAGCGAGTTTGCAGTGGGTCTGTACTTGGGGGCATTGGAAGCGTTCATTAGGGTTCACTGGGGCTAAATTTAAGATTTGCGGAGTAGGGTGCATCCAAAATACGACGAAGTTTTATGATTATGGTAATTTGTAACTCCTTAATAACGCAAAAATGTTGGAACAACTTTATTAAAAGTACAGTGTGTCCATAAATGTTTACCCTGAAAACAGTATGCTCTCATGTTTTAATGACGAATCTTACATCCGTTTTCTTTTTACGGATGATCTCGTACACGCATAGTTTCTGTGCTGGTGTGTTTCGTCTACCGCATTCGCCGCTAGGACCGCTGTAGTAGCTGTTCAGTTAAGATGGCGTCTGTGACAGAGAAGGCACAATGTGTTGTGTGGCTTGCAGAAACAAAATCTCCTGTCAGTGTTCAGCGAAGGTTCAGAACAAAGTATGGAAAGAATTCACCTGATGTGAAGTTAAGTCGTGGATGAAAAAATTCCTGGAAACGTGGAAAAGGAAAAGAGCAGTGGTAGACCATCAATTTCCGATGGGACGGTGGAAAACATTCAAACTGCTTTCACACGGTCACCAAGGAAATCGGTGAGACAAGCTTCATGCCAACTAAAGATACCGAAGTCTACGGTGCACAAGGTGTTACACAAACGTTTGAAGTTACACGCCTACAAGGTACAAATTGTTCAAGAACTGAAGCCTGATGACCGTCCAAAACATGAACAATTCGCTATTGACATTTTGAACAGCATTGACGAGGATAATGACTTCTTGTTACGTGTCTGCTTTTCAGACGAGGCTACGTTTCATCTTAGTGGTAGAGTCAACAGACACAATGTGCGTATTTGGGGATCGGAAAACCCACTGTTTCCGCAACTGTGTACCTGGATATGCTCACCAATTACGCCATCCCCCAGCTGCAGGACAGGCAGCCAACTGTCATCTTCCAACAAGATTGGGCACCCCCTCATTGGGCGCATGTTGTTCGTGAAACTCTCGACGCAACATTTCCAAATCGATGGATTAGCAGGGACGGGCCAATCCCATGGCCCCCAAGATCACCAGACATTACCCCGCTGGATTTCTTTCTCTGGGGTCATGTTAAAGATTTGGTTTACGAAACAGTTGTTCCAGATATCAGGACATTGCGAGAACGCATTACGGATGCAATTGCAACAGTTAACCCACAAATGTTTGAAAATGTGTGGCGTGAGTGTGAATACCGTTTAGACATTTTACGTGCCACTAGGGGTGCACATGTGGAAGCTTATTAAGTTCATTAACTATGTATCAAAACTTTGTATGTTTATCTACTTATGATTAAAACTATGTTTGAATACGAGTGTTTATTTAAAAGTTATAGTATGCTTTAATCAGGGTAATCATTTATGGACACCCTGTATTTTCTACAGATACCATTTAGTCTTTAAATTACAGTACTGTGTATATATAAAAGTCTTTGAATACTAAACTTTAAAGTAAAAATAGTAATAATGTAAGAAGTTTTAATTTAAATCAAATAAATTTTAGTACAGGGTGTCCCCAAAAGTCCCTATCTATTTTGTTGAAATAGGCTGAATTTCAAATAAATGTCACACTGACCTGAATACAGATGTATTTCTATACAAATTACAAGTATTACACCATTAAAATCTTTTATTAGTAGTTTCCACATGTGCTCCATCTGTATCTCTGCAAATCTCAAAGCGGTCAGCTGCATTGCGGAACACATTTCCGAGCATATCAGGGGTTATTTTCTCAGCTGCTTGCCTAATGCGATCTCGCAGATCTGGTAAATCTCGAATATTTCTGCGATAGACCTCTGATTTAATGAAACCCCAAGCAAAGAAATCCAATGGGGTCAAATCCGGAGATCGCGCTGCCCAGGGCCTATTTCCCCCACGTCCAATCCAACGATTTGGAAAACGCTCGTTTTGGTATGTCTGAACAATTCTGGCATAATGACATGGTGCCCCATCCTGCTGAAAGACTACATTGTCGAGAATGCCATCTTCAAGAAGTTGAGGTTCTAGAAAATTTGAAGCATATCAAAGTAAACAGGCCCTGTCACTGTAGCCTCTGCAAGAAAAAGGGCCCGTAAATCTTAGACTTCGTCATTCCAAGCCACACGTTGACTTTAGGTGAGTTTCTTTCCCATTCAGTGAACTCAGTTGGCTTTTCATTAGCCCAGATGCGACAATTATGTCGATTGATTTTACCACAGGTGTGAAAAGTCGCCTCATCGCTAAACAAAATGTGGTCCATTAAATTGTTATTTTGGATTTGTTCGACCAGTTCCGCACACATTGCTGCTCTTTTTGGAAAATCTTCCTCGTGTAAGCTGTGTAATTGCTGAATGTGATAACACTTCTTCTTCAGCGACGAACGCAAGATTCTGTGAACAGTTGTTTTGGGTATGGTCAATCTGCGGGATGCTTGGCGAACTGACATTTTTTGATCGTCTTCGAACCTTATGCGAACAGATTCAATGTTTTGTTGTACTGTTCTTGGGCGTCCACTTCTTCCTTCATCATGCGCAGATCCAGTCCTTTTGAATTTGTTCACCAATTCACGAATTGCTTTATCTGTCGGTCCAGGCATATGAAACCTTCTTGAGAATCGGTCTCTAATTTCACAACATTTCATTCCTCTGATGCGACATGTTACTATCATAACGCGTTCATGCACATCCATCACCAATGATATGGATCTGAAAAAATTAATTAAAAAAAAAATAATTAAAATAGAAATCTAATGCATGTATTTGTCTAGAAAGGTGCATGCAATCATGTCATTAAAACATTCATTTGAAATTCAGCCTATTTCAACAAAATAGATAGGGACTTTTGGGACACCCTGTATAATGAAAATAGCAGTTCATTAATTGAGCCTCGGGAGTAATTATTATTATTTATTATTATTATTATTATTACAATAATATATGTACATATTGGGTGCTTCATCCTCATAGGGGTCAAAAAAAATTTCAAAATGTTCATATGCTGATTCGCCATTAGGTTTTTGTCAGAGAGAAAACTCCCCATGCCAAGTTTCTACTCAATTATTATTATTAAACATTGAGAGGTCGCTAAGTGGCATGGGAGTTTTCACCATTAGACCGTACCACCACTATCCTGACCTGATTATGTTGTAAAAGGACACTTTAATAGTTAAAAATATAAAAGAAAATTTTGTATCCCACGCAGCCTTAATGCTATCATTATAAAGGGAGGGGTCACTCCAAAGTGAACATTTTCCATACTCTGCGGAGTGCCAGAGCGCGTGGCTGAGGCTCTCACTGTTGTATGGGGAAAATTCGGTGTCATTTAGCGACCCCTAAACGTTTTATGGATTGAGCTTAAATTAGGCGTGGAGAGTTTTTCTTCCTGAAAGGAACGTAATGCCGAGTGAGCGCTTAAACATTGAAACGTTTTTGAATATCTCTAGTATACATTCAGATTATAACTAAAAGCATGAAGTTTTTACGATCAATCTTCGATTGGCTGTTGATGTATATTTAGGTTCATTGGTCACTGTTTACGCTTTGATGTCAAAATCGTCATTGTTGCTGTGTTGGAATAGGGTGCAATCAAAGGACTTCACTCGGCAGTCAGTCGGATAGACTCTGTAAATAATAATAAAGTATTTACGATTAATACCCGTTTTTATTATATTGTTTTTATATTTTTTAAATATATGCTTTTATATTTAAGCGGAAAGTGTAACTCGCAACCCAAAAAGGATATTAAACTTTTCTATAGTAAGTTCTTAGGAAATAAAACTAGGATATACTGTACACCATCCTTACGGTTCACTCAAGGTCAGGGCCTCAACTTTGAATCGGACCTAACTAAGGTACAGCCGGATTTACATTAGATATTACTTTTTGGTAAGACTGAACTAGGCCTATCGTGTTTTGGCTAAGGTAAAATTCGAAATTATAGTAGATGAGTTAAAATATTTACTTTCACTCTGAGGTTCTGTTAAAAATCAACTCTCGAAGGATCTGAACCCTTCTGTAACCCTAACACTAGTATTGGTTCCTAATGACGGCTCTAAAGTTAGTTTCTCTTTCCCAACTAAGTTTGAAATAAAAATGGATCTCATCAGTACCAGTGGCACAACGCAAAAAGGGTTATTCACAACTTAATTACCAGTATATTATTTTATAAAATCTTCCTCTTTTGACAGAGTTTGCAGCACACAGCTGTAAAGACAGCGAACAGCGGTTACATGCAACGGTTTCTTATTAAGCATTTAGAAGGAATACACGTCAAGTACGACATGACTGTTAGGAACAGCGACGGAGTCGTTTTACAGGTACTCATTTTATATGTAAATAAATCATTGAAATTATTTTAAGTTTAAAATCTCTCTCAATAAAAGCGGAAAGAGATTTGATCCATGAACTAACAAATTCATCAGTCGCGGTAAATGTACACCGTAATACTAAATCAGCAAAATGGGCATTTAATATTTATTACAAATTTTAGCATTTTGTATAAGTGGATATCTTATCCCGCTTCCTGCGTGAATCATTGAGTTGTAAAATTATTCGTACGCTTACAAGCCCTAAATGGAGCGATTTGGACCATATTTTAATACGCTAACAGGTTTTGAAAAGTACCATACTCGTTTTAACAGATATGTAAATAGGGAGTTTATCATTCATCACAAAAAAGTGTTGAAATGTTTCATTTAGCTGTGAAAACTTCAACTACGAGATAAAGTTGAAAATTCTCGATACTTGGTATCATTCCTAAAAGTCGTGTATCGATTAATCGACAAATATTCCAATTAGTCCGTTATCGGTATTATTAACGGCATTATTAATAGTCCGTTATCGGCATTATTAATAGTACATCTCACAGACCTATATGGGATAGACTCGACGCGGCGTTATTTAAACAGCTGTTCGATGGGCAGATTTTGCAGTCAGGTTGTGAAAATCGACAGAACTCGGAAAACTAATTGGTTCTATGGAGAAAAATAAGAGGAAACGGGCATTTTTTTAAATATTTTCATGCAAAATGAAATCGTAATTGGTTTTCAGCGTAAATTTGAGCATTTTGAATGTAATGCACGTATATTAATACATCCACTTCGGGAAAATAGATGAATTATATCTGTATAAAGAGATATAATTAAGATTATATCTCTTTATACAGATATATTAGAGAGAGAGAATTAAGATTATATATCCAATTAATTTTAAAAGCTTTAAAACTTTGTTTCACTTCGGGCAATAGTTGCCAGATACTGTACTGCGAATTAAAGAATGCGTCGAAATCCATGGTTTGGATTCAGTATTGAGATATTTCACGCAGGAAAATGAAAGCGGGAGTAGCGACGTTTCACTCCAATCACTGGAGCATTCTCGAATTAAAGAATGTATGTACTCGTATATGTAGGGTCTCTCCGGAAAAGGATTGCCACATACCTCAATTTTGTAAAATAATTAATTTATCGTAAACATTCATTACACTAGAATTCACGAGTGAAACCGTAAAATGGTAACATCCATGTTCAGTATCTCCCAAGAAAGTCGGGGGTAGGGGCCCGAGCTTGAGCTACCTTATCCAAAGTCAATTAAAGGGGGTGCTTTGTCGTAACCCCGGATACAGAAAAGATAACTGCCCAGCTCTAGGCAGCACTGGGGTTAGAACCCACGACTCATCGGAGTCTCAGCACTGCGGCGCCCTAACGAACGAGCTACGAGATGCTCGCAAGTGAAACTAATAATAATAAATGTTTTAAATTTAAAAGTTATAATTACATTATTATAAATATAAAGTTTTGGGTGAAGTTAAAACCATGCGTCCTGGAATCCCACGGTTTAGTTTCTGAATGGCAGGTCTATCCCATATACGTCTAAGGTACATCTTTAGGCATTATTAATAAAGATGAGTAAAGTTATAGTTTAATTACGGCCTTAATTTGTATGAAAATTGTAGGGTTTTTCCAAAGTTTCAGTACGGAGAGGATGGCCTTGATGTGTCCAAAGTACCCTTCTTGAGAGACGTCAACACGATAGACTCTCTTGTGGAGAATTATTATCGTTGTCTGAACGAGGAGGACTTGTCCATTGCTCTGTCCTCAAAGTCGCCACAAATAGATAAATATAAGAAATGGGTAAGGAAAATCCACCTTTATTTATTTTGAATTGTTCTCTTTTGTCGTTTACTTTCTAATTAGAAAAGTTTTACGAAGAATTCTTTGATGTACTTTTTAATATTCTTTTTATTTATAAATTAAATTTGACGTTAAAATTACGTTAATGATCCGTTTAACCGTTAACGGAAATTAAATTTCGTACTCAATTCTGTTCACTTCATTTATTTGAGAATATTATTTCGTTTCGCCCGACCATAAACACGAAGGTGAAGAAGTACAGACACAAGACGAAAAAAGAGAATAGAAATGGAGCGTTTTTGAAGTTCTGCAGGGAGCAAAAGTCTACTCGAAAGTCTCTTCAGTCTATTAACTTGAGTAACGGACGTTCTGAGGAAACGTTGCAGTTAATGAGGAAATGGAACCGAATGACACCACGAGAGAAGTTCCGGTATCAGTAAGTATTCCACCAGTTTACGATCCTATTTGTATACGATATTACTACTTCCAAAGTGTATGAGCAGACTAGATAATGTATTCTATCGAATGTAAACAATGCGATTCAGTTTATATACTCGTAGGTCAAATAGGAAAAACTGTAGATGTCAGAGTAAAATTGCATAAATGTGCTCGTAGAACCGCGAATAATAATTCTAATGCATTTTAATGATTTAATCATAGTATTAGTTGGGAAGGTTCTAAAATTGTATTAAGAAATGAACATTGAACAAATTGCATTCGTAAATAGTTTGTAAATAATTTCAATTGCATTTTGGGAAGTTATAAAATGAACCTTGTCTCGTTAAAATTCCTTTTCTTTTAATCACTACTCGTAAATGTTTTTTGCTAATCCCTCCTACTTACTTTATTTATGATAACTGCTTCTTGCCTTCTCTTATTCCCTGATGAGGTGTGTTGCATGTTGCTAAATCCACGAAAGGCCTTGAAATAGCTTTTCATTTTTTTCATATAGGTGTGTGTGTGTCGATTATTATTAATTTAACGTGACGAAGGTGAAGTTTTTCACTACACCTTTTAGACCTACAGTTTAACGTGGAATCCGAACCACGCCCCACCAGCAGCAGCAGCAGCAGCCCAGCGTCTTAACCATTAGGCCACCCAGGGTACCCATTTATCTACCAACCACTTTCTTTTATTGTGTGGAAGGATGAACAGCTGGGTTTTGCTGCGCGCCGGCTGCCGTCACCGGGTCTCGAACCCTGGACCGATGGATTCGTAGTCAGCGACGCTAACCACTACACCACCTAGGCGCATTATATTAATATATATATTATATATATATATATATATATATATATATATATAATATATATATATATATATATATATATATATATATATATATATATATATATATATATATATATATATATATATATATATATATATAAATTTTTGGCTGTTATTAAAAGTCAACCATGAAGTGTAGAAATTCCAGTGTTGTCCCATTTTACAGAGAATCTCATTAAGTTTTTTCTGATACCAAGTTGTGACAAGTTTTTTAGAAATTCTAGTGTGTGCGAAAATTATAATTATCTGTACAATTTCATCTTTTAATAAAATTCTTGATAACACACGTAAAATTCTTAAAGAAGATTATTTAGAATCTGTATTTTCAAAAGTTTCTTTTATTAAAGTAACGTTGTTACAAACATTCGATATGTGCACCATTAGTGATTCGCAAAACATCCAATCGATACTCCAAATGTTGCCATGTACGCTGCAGCATATCCACATCAATTCGCTCAATAGCAGCTGTGATTCTTGCTTTTAAATCATCAATGTCTGTCACCCGCGTACATTTCTAAAAAACTTGTCAAAACGTGGTATCAGAAAAAACTTAATGAGATTCTCTGTAAAATGGGACAACACTGGAATTTCTACACTTCATGGTTGACTTTTAATAACAGCCAAAAATTGTACAGATAATTCTCGGACACCCTGTATATACAGTATATATGCAAAAAACTTCTGTTGTGGAAATACTCTGTCTATTAGAGTGGGTTTTTACCATCATATTTTGACCTTCACATAGAAAAAATAAGTTTTTTGCATTTATTTTTAATATATATATATATATATATGTATATATTATTGAAAAGAAACTAGTCATTTGTTTAATGTTATTTGTAAGTGATGTATTATAATTTTTAAGTAATTCGTATGCAGCTGGAATATGGTAATTCAGTAGGAATTAAGAAAGTATTGCTTTAGTGACTGTCGAAATTAAATTAATGATGGTGCATGCCTCATTAATTTGCATGGAATAATTTGATTTGTGTATAAAATTATCGGGAAGTTTTGAGTCATGTTTATGGTGTGTGAATGGGTGAAGTATAGTTCTTATTATTTGTATCTGTACAAACTGACATATCCGTTACACGTCGTAACACCGCTTCCAGTTGATCAGCGAAGTTAAGCGACATTGGGTCTGGGTAGCAGTTGGATGGGAGACCGTCCTCCGCGTCCAGACTATATAGCTACCCGTGGTTCGGATCCCACGTAAAGCTGTAGGTCCCCTCCGTCATATGACCTTAGATGTTGCGAAGGAGGTTAAACAACCTCTTCTTTACTTACTTAAACTCGTATATAAATTATAGTCATTCAATTTTAGGATATTAAAATCTGTGAACATTAGCGAGGTGGAAAATTGCGTTATTGAGAGATTATAAGCATTTTTGTTTACTGAATGCTGGTCGGTTCAGTTGAATTAACTATAAACATTTTTGTAAGCACTTAAAATTAAATTGGAAAGGTATTATTCTAATTATTACACATTTTGGAAGTTTTTATGATTTGTTTTTTTTTTAATTTAAAGATACGCTTTACTGCAATATTGGGAGATTTGTGGCGTACTCATACGTTGTAACTCGGCAGTTCTTCATCAAATTCATGCTTAGAAGTCAAATGCATAAAATTGTAATTCTACCATTTTAATATAGCGTCCCGTGGCTCGATCAGTTAGGGTGCCGCTCGGCAGAAGTTGACTCATCCGAGTCGTGGATTCGAACCCCAGCGCTACCCGGAGCTAGGCGGTCGTCTCTTCCGTATCTTACGTCGCGGCGAGGCGTTGGACCAGCCAATCCCGCTTAATTGACTCTAGCTAAGATATCCCTGGCTCGAGTCCCTACCCCCCGACTCCCTGGAGATATAGGACATTGGGTGTTACCTTTTTACTATTTTAATACATATTCGTAAAACATTTGTAGTTCGTAGTTAGTGCGCAAACTCTAAAAAACAAAAAGGATTAGAGATCAGTTCGTGCATTGTATATTTTGGAAACTTTATTTCAATGCTGTAGTTTCAACGCGTGCTTTAGGTCAGTGATCCTGTCTCGATTGCCTTCTAATTTATGGATTACTGCCGGAAGGTTTTTTATTTATTATTTAAGCTACCCCGTGTTACAGCGCGGTACTTTAAGCGTGGGTAAGCGAGTAATACGGTGTAAGTCGGGAATTTTGAATACGGCTTAAAGTTATCAATCGATAAAAATCATTAACGTGTGTAGTATAGTAAAGGTTCCAAGGCATTAAATCGGAATACAGTTTATCCTGATTTTAATTTTTTTTTTATCGTAACCCTACTGATAATGGTTAGAGAGAACGCGTATAAACGAGTCGAGCTCGTTTACGCTATGTTGTATCTGTATGCGATTAAATTATGTAGTACGTAAGATTTCGTATTACAACGTATCAAAGACTTTTGACGGGTAAAGAAAGCTAAGACTGCGTACTTTTACCTTTTAAATTTTTGTAAGTATTTTCTAATAGAATGTTGATAGCGCTTTCCGTGTTGTGGCTTTCTCAAAATCCAAATTGTTTTTGTAAGAATGTCGTATTTAGTTAAGAATTTAATTAGTTATAAACAATTTTCTTCAAATATTTAAAAGTTTATTATAATTAGAGGTTGGTCGGTAATTGGATGGAGAGTCAGGACTGCCCGATTTGAATATTGGACAAACCTTGACTATCTTCGGGGATTATACTGTACCTTTTGCGCTATTAACTCATTCATAAATAACTTTCGAGTGGAATTCTTATATTCGTGTGATATTAATATGCGAGTTTTTTAATTCATCTAAAACCCAGTTGAATGAGTTAATTTTCTGAAAATATGACCAGTGTTAGTGTCTTTTTTATAAATGGATGTAATATGTAGATGAATGTAAGTATTACGAAAAGTAATAAGAATTAGAGATGAATTTAATTTGTGGCAATACTGATCCTTCGAATTGTATCTACTCGGAACCAGTTTTGGGATTCAAATATTTATGAGTGAAGTAGAAATTGGTTGGGTTTTAATCTCTCTATGACTGGTGTATTCCGGGTTTAGGAGAGGAGTTAATTAGCCAGGTAAGTGGGGCTACCTTATTCAGAACCGAGTGATATACGAAGGATTTTTTCTTTTAAAGATCTTCGGAAGAAAAGTTGAAACGGGGGCGTAACCCCGTTTCTTCGGTGTTTTGTGGCGCCTCCCGTTTTGGAGTAGTTTCAGAAGCCCTGGATGCCCTTATCGATGACTACTACGACCAAAAGTACTCCACGAGACGCGCTCAGGAACAATCATTGTCCAAGGAAGAGGTTGTTACTGCCCTACACATGAAGGCTCTCAACAGCAGAGTCGATCCCGGGGAAGCGGTGGGGGCACTCTGCGCGCAGGTATAGAATTAATTAAATTTGCTTCCGCTATATTTTAGTTATAGTTCATTATATTGTATCGCGAGAAACAAGAACTTGAATTATGTTTGTTAATCGGTTAAGCTTTGTCGTCGACTTAAACAGTAACTCAAAGTATTCGGATACGTTCTGATCATGTAGTAACACCGCTTCCGGTCGATTAGCAAAGTTAAGTGACATTGGGTTTGGATAGTAGTTGGATGGGAAGCCGTCCTCTGGGTCCAAATGATGCGGCAACCAGCCAGTGGTTCGGATCCCACATAAAGCTGTAGGTCCCCTCCGTCGAATGACCTTACTGTTACGAATGGGAGTTACACATTTAATACACAACCTCCAAAACCGCACAAACGGCGAGTATTCGTTTTTGTGGCCATATGTGACGATGACGTAATCTTGGAACGCATTAACTGGAATTTGTTTATTCTTACATGGAAGAAAACTTTGAAAAGTGAATGCAAACTAGGTGTTCCTCCACTGTATGGAGACATATGAAGGTAATTTTGAGAGATCTGTTTTAGTATTTTTCAAAATTAAAAAAAAATTTGAACTACGAGGGTGGGCTGAAAAGTAATGCCTCCACTCAAATAAATTTTAAACGGGTTGAAGGATTTTATCGAAACAAAAGCTCGCAAATCTTCTTGCCCTGCTTCTCCTTCTTTACACTGTCTCGCCCAACGTCGAACGGTAATCACATCAACAAACTGTTTGCCGTACACAGCTTGCATTCGTCGATGGATGTCTATGGGAGCAACACTTTCCGCTGTCAAAAATTCAATTACCGCACGTTGCTTGAAGCGAACGTCTTTACTCCTTTCCATTGTAATCGGTACTGAACCAACGTGTGGAGTGAGTGTAGGCTATATTAGGCTATAACACAAAACCGGTTTTATCTGGTTACCTCTACACAATCTGGAATAGGGTGGGGATATCAAGGTACAACACAAAACCGTTTTTATCTGGCTACCTCTACACAATCCAGAATTATTCAAGTGGAGACATTACTTTTCAGCCCACCCTTATTTTTTTTAATTGTGTTCGTTTCAGGCGATTGGAGAACCTTTGACTCAAATGACGCTCAACACTTTCCATTTCGCAGGAAGAGACGAACTCAATGTTACCCTCGGTAAGTGACACTTGGATTTCGCTTAGTTATCCAATTTATCCCCCCTTTCTCCCATTGATTTTTTTTTATGTAGGACCCAGGGTGAATACCCGCGAAACTGCCCCCCACCCCATATATACTGTATATACAGGGCGTCCCAAAAAAATGTATACACACTTTAAATAATTATAAAGGCAGTGTTTATTAAAATACATTTCATTTTCAAAATGTAATAGAATCTACAGACATTATTTAATTGTTTTGTCAACGCCTGTTTTCAAACTGACGTCCGTTCTGGTCCAGGCACTGCTGATAACGCGAAGCAATGGAATCGCAAACATCACGAAACATTTCGTTTGGTATTTGTGTGCATTCTCGTTCAATGGCTGCTCTCAATTCAGCGACTGTTGCAGGTTTTATAGCGTAGACTTTGTCTTTTAAGTATCCCCATAAAAAAAAGTCGTGGTGTGAGGTCTGGTGAACGCGGAGGGTATTCTACGAAACCCCTTCGTCCAATCCACATCCACATCGTGCCAAGTACCACTCGCAATACTCCACTCTTCGGTCCGGATCATCATCATCTTCATTAATAGCATGGACTAATCTTGGAATGTAACTTTTCCATTGACAGCGCTTCAAAATGCGTTGAACAGACGATTCTGAAATTCCTACCTCACGACTCGCTTGCCGCACAGATTTTCTTGGACTTTGGTGATACGTTTCCAGTACTCTTTCTTGCTTTGTGGGGCTTGTCGATGTCCGTGGTCTTCCGGAACGCTTCTTGTGGACATTCTGAACAGTTCCATCGGCTTCAAACTTATCTCTAATTCGAGTGATGGTAAGTCGCGTTGGTGGATCTGTTTGAAACTCCCTCCTAAACTGTCTTTGCACTTCAACTGCGTTTTCACACTTCCAGTAGCATTTTAGAATGAATTTCCTTTGTTCAAAGCTTAGTCTGACTGCCATTATTAATTCTAATGGGTTTAACTTGGAAAGAAAGAAACATCAATTGAGCTATCAGCTGTTAAAGTGTGTGTGTACATTTTTTTGGGACGCCCTGTGTATATATATATATATATATATATATATATATATATATATATATATATATATATATGGTAGGAGTGTTGTGGCGAATGAGTTGGTCCGTAGGGAGGAGGTGGTGGAGGCCTAGGCAGGATGAAAGGTGGAAAAGCGGTAGGAGTGGATGGGATCGCCGTGGACTCTTGAAAAAGGCAGTGATTGTGGTGGTGATTGATTGGTGTGTCTGTTTAATGTGTCTGTTTAATGTGTGTATGGACAGAGGCGAGGTGCCTCAGGACTGGCGGAGTGCATGTATGGTCCCCCTGTATAAAGGCAGGGGGGACAATGTATGCTCGAATTATAGAGGAATTAGTCTGCTGAGTGTGCCAGGTAAGGTGTATGGGAGAGTGGTGATTGAAAGGGTGGTGGCTTGCACGGAGCAACAAATTGGGGAGGAGCAAGGGGGTTTTAGAAAAGGTAGAGGGTGTGTGGACCAGGTGTTTGGGTTGAAGATGTGTGAGAAATACTTGGAGAAAGATAGGGATTTGTATGTGGCGTTCATGGATCTTGAAAAAGCGTATGATAGGATTGACAGAAATGCGTTGTGGCAAGTGCTGCAGTTGTATGGGGTGCATGGATCATTGTTCAATGCAGTGAGAAGTTTTTACCGAGAGAGTGCGTGTGTACGTGTGGGAAGAGAGGAGGGTGAGTGGTTTCCAGTGAAAGTGGGTCTACGGCAGGGGTGTGTGATGTCTCCATGGTTGTTTAATGTGTTCATAGACGGGATGGTGAAAGAGATGTTGCGGACGGGGGGGGGGGAGAAAATCAAATGTTATATGCTGATGATACGGCTCTGGTGGCGGACTCGAGAGAGAAGCTACAGAGACTGGTTACCGAGTTCGGGAGGGTGTGTGAAAGAAGGAAGCTAGAGTAAATGTGAATAAGAGTAAGATTGTCGTGCTGCTGAAGGGAGGTTCGTGAGTGACTGAGTGTAAGTTTGTATGGTGAAGAAATGGAAGAAGTGGCATATTTCAGGTACTTAGGGCTGGATGTGGCAAGGAGTGGGACTATTCAGGCAGAGGGGGGTCACGGGGTGGAAGAAGGGGCAAAGGTACTCTGTGCCCTAAGAAATGTTTGGAAGGAGAGATCAGTGTCTATGGGTGCGAAGATGGGTATGTATGAAGGTATAGTAGTGCCATGTGAGGCATGGGTGGCGAAGGAAAGGGAGGGTGGATGTACTGGAAATGAAATGTTTGAGGACGACCTGTGGGATGAGGCATAATGATCATGTGAGAAATACTGATATCCGTTAGAGGTGTGAGAGTCGAAGGAGTCTTGTGGAGAGAGCAGATGAGGGGGTGTTAACTTAAAATGGTTTGGGCATATGGAGAGGATGCTAAAAAGGATTTATGTGTCGGACGGGGAAAGGGGGAGGGGTAGACCGAGGAGAAGATGGAAGGATGGGGTGAGGGAGGCGGGTCAGCGGGGCCTGGACTTCTGGGAGGGTGAAAGATGCGCGCTAGTTAGAAAAAAGTGGAGCGATGTGTTATATAGGGGGCGACGAGCTGGCAATGCTCCGGCTTAGGGTGTATGGAGCGGTCTGGGTGAACCGTGTAGTAGTCTGCGACGCTGGGCTGTGGATAAGATGCCCTGTAGCGGGTGCATTATTGACATGTTAGCTGAAGTGAATGTGAGCGATTGACGGTTGTTCATGACGCGACCTCACTGCGGTGGGAGAGTGCGTTTGGGTGTGTGTATATATATATATATATATATATATATGCACTAAAATCACAAAATAACACGTGATCTTATTAATAAGCAAACAACCACAGGGAAAAGGAAACACAAAGTCCGAGCGCTTTCGTGATATATTCACATTATCAAGGAGGAACAGAAAATTTTCTGTTCCTCCTTGATAATGTGAATATATCACGAAAGCGCTCGGACTTTGTGTTTCCTTTTCCCTGTGGTTGTTTGCTTATATATATAATATATATATATATATATATATATATATATATATATATATATGGGAATAAACTCGGAATGGTCCCCTGAGTTTTTTATGATACACACAGACCGTGCATGGAACGAGGAACTCTTCTGGGATAATTAAATCCACTATAGTCCGAATAAGTAATGGTAAATGACAAATACCATAGTTTTTCTTTTTCATGATGCTAGCCCGACGTGGGCAACGGGTCACTCGCAAAGAGGTCCCATAAATATAGCTTCCCTCACCAGCTATCTGCAAAGCAGACAGGATCCAGCTTTGGGACATGGATCTAGGGTTTAAAGCAGCCTAGCCCTGCTACATTTAGAACCTCAATATAAGCAAAAGACTCGCTGCCTTCACGTCAGATTGAATACATCAAAGAAAAAGGGGTAACTATATAAGCGAGTCTTGCTTATATTGAGGTTCTAAATGTAGCAGGGCTAGGCTGCTTTAAACCCTAGATCCATGTCCCAAAGCTGGATCCTGTCTGCTTTGCAGATAGCTGGTGAGGGAAGCTATATTTATGGGACCTCTTTGCGAGTGACCCGTTGCCCACGTCGGGCTAGCATCATGAAAAAGAAAAACTATGGTATTTGTCATTTACCATTACTTATTCGGACTATAGTGGATTTAATTATCCCAGAAGAGTTCCTTGTTCCATGCACGGTCTGTGTGTATCATATATATATATATATACCGGGTGTCCAAGAATTATCTGTACAATTTTTGGCTGTTATTAAAAGTCAACCATGAAGTGTAGAAATTCCAGTGTTGTCCCATTTTACAGAGAATCTCTAAGTTTTTTCTGATACCAAGTTGTGACAAGTTTTTTAGAAATTCCAGTGTGTCCGAACATTATCTGTACAATTTCATCTTTTAATAAAATTCTTGATAACACGTAAAATTCTTAAACAAGATTATTTAGAATCTGTATTTTCAAAAGTTTCTTTTATTAAAGTAACGTTGTTACAAACATTCGATATGTGCACCATTAGTGATTCGCAAAACATCCAATCGATACTCCAAATGTTGCCATGTACGCTGCAGCATATCCACATCAATTCGCTCAATAGCAGCTGTGATTCTTGCTTTTAAATCATCAATGTCTGTCACCCGCGTACATTTCTAAAAAACTTGTCAAAATGTGGTATCAGAAAAAACTTAATGAGATTCTCTGTAAAATGCGACAACACTGGAATTTCTACACTTCATGGTTGACTTTTAATAACAGCCAAAAATTGTACAAATAATTCTCGGACACCCGGTATATATATATTTATATTTATTGTGTGCGTGTGGGATGAATTTCACAATTAAACATGTGAAATGAATGAATGAATGAATGAATGATTGATGTAAACCCACGAGGAAAAAGAAAACTGATTCCAAGGCCTTTCGTGTATTCAGAAGTACACCTCGTCAGGGAATGCGGTCATTCCCTGACGAGGTGTACTTCTGAATACACGAAAGGCCTTGGAATCAGTTTTCTTTTTCCTTGTGGGTTTACATCATATATATATATATATATAAAATGTGTGTGTGTTTGAGGGTTTGAACTACTGTTTAGGATCGACTTGCGGTCGACCCCTCTGTACCATCCCGCCTCATTTGTAAGGTTTAGTGAAGGAGGGAATTGCTTTCCGATCTCCTGCTCTCGTAGCCAGCCACGCATGGCTGGTCAGAGACTTGGCACAAGAACCTTTTCAGCTGATTCTTGAAATTATTCAGGTTGGTATGCTGGAAGTTCCTCGCTTCTTTTGACAGGACATTAAAAAGCTTTGGGCCTCGTATTCTGAGGGGGGGTTTTATCTTCGTTTTATATATACACAGGGTGTCTCAGAAGTCGCGCACCATAGGCTTTATTCAAATTTACGAGGTTTACGAGTCGAAATGGTTTATAAGTGATGCTTAATTACAATATATGTTCGATAATGTTCGAATAATAAAATTATTAGCATGTACAGTTAATCAAAAAGCTATCTTAAAATAATTATATTGAATGAAGCTTCATTAGCCAATGGTGTGTCTATTTTTCGACTCGTAAGCCTCGTAAATCTGAATAAAGCCTATGGTGCGCGACTTCTGAGACACCCTGTGTATATATACCTCGTTGATGTTCCGTGTGTTGGTCTCTCTTCACACGAAGGTCAAGCTGGTGACCCCGCCTCTAGGCCTGGCTTGGTGAAGGAGCGAGTTGCTTTCTTGCGCTCCCCACCGTACATAGCCAGGTACACCCGGCTCATCTGGTACCGTCCTGGCCAGGCATCTAGTCTTCTCTCGAAGACTTCAACTTTGACCCCTGTAACATTTCTGAGGTCGACCCCTGACAACCAAGCTATTTTCCTTCAGTGTTGACGAGGTCCCTTGTCGGCCCTTCAATTTGGGAACACTACACATCATGCCTTTCCTATTTTTCACTGTTGTTTGAATGGTAATTGGGTTTAGTTTGAGGTTTGGTACCAGTTTTTCCGATCATTTTCCATATGTAGATTATGGTGTACCTCTCTCTTCTTCTTTCCAGGGAGTACAGATTTAGTTTACGTAGTCTTTCCCAGTAGTTGAGTTCTTTTCAGCCATCATTCTTTGTTGTGAAATGTGTCTGAGTTTCTTCTAGTCTATTAGTTTCTTCCTTTTTATATGGGGACGTCAAGACTGAGCAGTATTCAAGTTTTGGTATAATCAGTGTTCTCAGCAGGGGAATCTTATATAAAATATTTTTGGCGTCGCAACATAGAGATTATTGACGTCGTAGATATAGATATAGTATGATAACCTAAGTGTAATGATAATTGACAGGCGTCCCGCGTATGATTGAGATTCTTCGTACCGCGTCCGAGAAGATCAACACTCCTATAATGGAGGTTCCTTTTAAGCCTCACGTGACCTCGTCCATTGCCGAAAAACTCAAAATAAAACTCACTCCAGTTCCTCTTGAAAAGGTGAATTACGAATCAAGCTTTTCGTTGTTTCTGTTTAATAAGTTAAGTTTAGATTTTATTGATTTTAGTTTTTTAGTATATGTATATATAAAATGTCATAAATGGCCAATTAGCTCCCACTTTTTTTGTAAATTTTCATCTGTGCTCATTTTTTACCCAGTAGCTCCTACGGGTCATATCTGTTATACAGGGTGTTCATAAAAGACTTGAACGATTTCAATCTTTATTAATGTAATAACCCAATAACGCAAAGAAACAAATTTGTCATCCATGCGTCTCTGCACAGCTAAAAGTTGTAAATGTTTAATAATCGTCAACATGTGCGCCATTGGTCGCCCGTACAACATCCAATCGATATTCAACTTCTCGC
Source organism: Bathynomus jamesi (assembly GCA_023014485.1). Taxonomy (NCBI): domain Eukaryota; kingdom Metazoa; phylum Arthropoda; class Malacostraca; order Isopoda; family Cirolanidae; genus Bathynomus; species Bathynomus jamesi. Next base: position 331,406 of record JAJOZX010002365.1, on the reverse strand, counting down.
CATGTGCATTCAAGCATGCCGGCATCCAGCATCGCTATTGCATTCCTGATCCTGATTCGTAGTTCATGGATGTTGACAACCTTGGTCTTGTACAAAAAAAAAAAAAACTTTATTAGTTGCTCTATCGCTTACACATGCTTCATGCTTTATATCTTATTTACTATGAAAAATATTAACGAATCTAGTCAGTCAAATCTTTTATGAACGCCCTGTATTTTCAAATGGTTAGTCATTTACGCTTGGGTTAAGGTAGGAGGGTGCTAGTAAAATGTTTAGAGAGAACTTTTTCTTTTACCATATACAAAGATTATTTTTTCAAATTTCACCCGCAGTAGGATTTTCATTAAAAACCTTGAAATCAAGTAACTCCTACTTCAAGCTACCTCAGGCTTTTACACACCCAGTGTAAGAAAAATAGATTTGTCTACAAAAACGGAGTTAATGGGTAAAATGACCCGAATGACCTAGAGAAGATTGTACAGCACCCTACTCGTATCCCCGGTCACGGGCACCTTGGAGATAAGCCCAACATTCTTGATTTATTTCTCACCACACCTCCTCCTCCTCCTCCTCCTCCTTACTCAAGCTTTTTTCTCTATTGTGCTCCTCCGACCACAATCTTGTATCTGTTTCCTGTCCTATCGCTCCAATTCAGCCTTTGGATCCTCCGAAGAGGAGACACACCTTTGACACTTTAGCGCCGCTGATTGGGAAGCCCTTAGGCAGTACTTCCGTGATTTCCCATGGAATGATTACCGCTTCCGTGGCCGGGGCCCTTCCGAGTGTGCTGAGCGCATCAAGGTGGTGATTTTGTCGTTTTGACTCGTATTTTATGATTTATGTATCATATATATTTCAGTTACGCCAGTTTTGAGGTTCAAGCCAACACGTAACGAAATAATAACGTTTAGGTTTCTCGTTACTTCCGTATAGGGGAATAATTGAAAAACCTTTTACAAAAATAATATATATTCGTCAAAGAGTTTAACACTAAACAAATTACAAAGCAAAATGAAGTTTTGACATAGATTGCATTTGTTAAAGAAATGACATTTGAGACAAGTGACTTTTACCTTCAGAATTTTAGATTCGAAATTAACGAGACAATGAAATAAAAATGGATAAGCAATTAAAATAGAATTGTTAGAATATTAATTGAAGTTACAAATGTGTTCCTTTTTGGTCTTTTGATCGCATCAATTATAATACATAAGACAATTGGAATAAATGATTAATATATATTTTAATTACAAATTTTCAACTACTTATCTTTTGACACCAGTAGACACTCCCTTTTTGGGGGGATTAATTTCTCGTAATCCCATTAGACCAACCGTATAATTCTATACTTGCGTATGGGAAAATGAATGAATTCCGTTTTCTTTAAGTGAACTTTTAAAAGGAGAGACGCTTTTACGAGTACGTCTTGAATTGTTCGAGCCAACTCGTTTTCTTTACGAGTATTTTCTCGAAGTTAGAGGAAACAACTTTGAGATTTTAATTTTGTGAGCCACACATTTTCTATTAAGCCTCACGAATGCTAAGTTGCTAACACGGATTCCTTTTAGGACCTTACAAAGTCACGGCCAGAAATGCGCTGGTTTCTATTCGACCGTTGGCTGTTTTCTGCCTTCAACGTTGAGGGGGTTTTTGTGTTCCTAATAATTACATCAATCCCGTCTCTAACTATCGTGAAATTTATGACACGTTTTTCGGCAGTATGTACAGAATATTTGGGCATAAGATTTATCATTAATTGCGTGTAGGTCTAATTTGTTTTGTACAATATCCTCATCTTTTAACGGGCGTGTAAACGATGCCAGACACAAGATCTAATTCCCTATATTAAACTTCTTATTACTTCATTCTGTAGTATTTTCATAGTTTTAAAAATTTACCAACATTTTAGATGTAATTAATATGTTAACGATATTAACAATTTGTTCCTAAACGAATTTTTCCTTATATAAGGTGCTCTTATTTGTACGGCGTCTCATTTTCTTTATTTGGGTACGAGGAAATCACGAAGCAAATCTCGCTATGCCTATTAGGTCGTTTTTAACGTTTACATGTACAGAATTTAATTTATTCTTTTCATCTAGTTTGGGTAATCTGTAAATGGTACTTTTTATCCGAAATATTCAGAATTAAATAGACAATTGAATTTACTCGTATGTCTTATTCCTACATTATATGGGTATCTAATATACATAAGTTTTTAAATTCATGTACGAAAGAATTTACTAAAATTTCCTTTCACAAACGAAAAGAAGAGGCCATTTCCCGCGTTTAAGCGATTGTTTTCATGAACAATTTTTTGTTTCTTGGTTCAGTTATAACCAATAACATTAATGAACCTTTTTACATTCCCCATATATAACACTCGCTCTATTGCTATCCGCAACAGAGAGGAGTCTTCCAGAAGGTATCGTCGCCATCCAACTCCTGACTCTCACTCAGCTTATATTTCTGCCCGGAATCGTGCAAAATCTTATATTCGACTCACTCTCCAAAAATTTCTTCATCCGACAAAAATGTGAAAACCTATCCAATTCTAATTCTTCTTCTCTCCCTTTCTGGCATCTAGTTAAGAACATCTCCAACAACTTTACTACTTCTTTCTCTCCCCTTTTCCGTTCCGACAGCTCAGTTACCGTCTCTTCTCCTGACAAAGCTGAACTCCAACTCAACCCTGGACGTTTCCGGTGCTGTTCCTCAATCTCCTACTCCCTCCGACTTAATTATGTTTGAAATTAGAATCTCTTCAAAAGATTTTCTTATGGTGTTCCTTCTGTTGTTCTCAAGAACTGCTTCTGTGCTGACACACCCTGCCAAGGCAAACTCTTTCGTATTTGTCTTTCATCCGATACTTTCCCTTCCTGCTGGAAGTTCGCTTTCATTTAGACTGTCCCAAAGAAGGGTCACCGCTCTCAACCCTCCAACAATCGTCCAATTGCTTTGATTTCTTGCCTTTCTGAAGTGTTTGATTGTATCCTTGATAGGAAGATTCTTAAACACCTCTCTCTTCACAATCTTTCAGATCGTCAGTATGGGTTCCGCAAGGGACGCTCTACTGGCGATCTTCTTCTTGTATATCACTCTGACTCTTGGTCATCCTCCTTTCGGGATTTCATTGAAACTTTTGGTATTGCGCTAGACATATATCAAAAGCTTTTGATAGAGTCTGGCACAAATCTTTCATCTCCAAACTGCGGTTTCCTCTTCTCTTAACATTCTTGGCGTTTCCTTTTCTCGTCATCTTTCCTGGAAAGATCACATCTACTCTCTTTCTTAAACAGCTTCTAAGAGGTTAGGTGTTTTGTACCGGCTTCGCAGTTTCTTCACCTCAACTCAGTTGCTGTCTGTGTACAGGGGTCTTGTTCGCCGCCCCCCCCCCTGTATAGAGTACCCTTCTCACGTGTGGGGTTGCTCAACCTACACAGTCGTACTTGACCGGGTAGAATCAAAGGCTTTTCGTTTCATTAATTCCCCGCCTTTTACTGACTGTCTTCAATCCCTCCCTCTTTGCCGCAATGTTGCCTCACTCTCTTTACTGTCTCTATTATAACGGACACTGCTCTTCTGAACTCTCTAATTGCGTGTCTCCTCCATTAAGGAGAGCTTGCAGTACCAGATTTTCTACACATTCTCTCTCCTTTTCTGTCCAACTCTTGAACGCAAGGGTTAATCGGTATTTTCAATCTTTCTTCTACTCATTCCATTTTTTCTCCTGTCTACGACCTCCAATCTTTCAAACGCAATGTGTCCAGGCATCTCGAAAACCCTGAACCTTGATTTTGGCTCTTCTTCTATTGAGGGGGAACGTTTTTGCGTGCAATCGCCCTTGGCACCACCACCACCACCACCACCTCCTCGCATTAAAAAAACACGTAGTTTATATTGGTGCCACTTGGGATTATATATAAGGTAACATCCAAGAAACACTTCCCCTCTCTACTAGGGGATGAGTGTGCCCCATTGGTCACCCGAGTCAGAGTGAAACAGAGTGAGTGGCCAACTTGTTTGTTCTATTTATTATTATTATTATTACTAGTACAGTTCCCGTCGCTTCGCTGACGGTTAGACAGGCTAAACTACAGAAAAGAACGCAGCCGTGAAAATTTTGAGCTTCACATTGTGTCAACATTTCTGAATCTGGTATCTCCCAAAACCTCCTCACCCCCATTCATGCAACTTGGGGGCTAACCCCCTCCCCATTACCCCACCCATCCCCCATTACCCCACCCATCCCCACCCTTCCCCCATTACTGCCCGGGATAAATTTCACAAACAGACAGGCTAAACTACAGAAAAGAACACAGTCATAAAAATCTTGAGCTTCACATTGCCGCCCGTAATACAATTTCTGAATTTTTTTCTCACAATTTTTTCTCACAATTTCTGAAAGTGTGACGGACGGACGGACAGACGGACAGCTCTCTTATTATAGTATAGAAGATTATTATTATTATTACTAGTACAGTTCCCGCCGCTTCGCTGACGGTTAGACAGGCTAAACTACAAAAAAAGAACCCAGCCGTGAAAATTTTGAGCTTCACATTGTGTCAACATTTCTGAATCTGGTATCTCCCAAAACCTCCTCACCCCCATTCATACAACTTGGGGGCTAACCCCCACCCCTCCCCATTACCCCACCCCTCCCCCATTACCCCCACCCTTCCCCCATTGCTAAACTACAGAAAAGAACACAGTCATGAAAATCTTGAGCTTCACATTGCCGCCCGTAATACAATTTCTGAATTTTTTTCTCACAATTTCTGAAAGTGTGACGGACAGACGGACAGCTCTCTTATTATAATATAATATAGATTATTATGAAATGAGGGTACCAATGATTTTGTTTGCAACTATATTTATTTATTTATTTTAAGCAAATTAAATTTACTGATTTACTGAAAATAATTATAATGCGTATTGCGCCCGATTATTAACAATTTGGATTAGTGTTGAAATAAGTCCAGAAATGCATGTTCAGCATTTACTTTACTAATTTTAATGCCGTATAAAAATGTTAGTGAAAATATTGCTTGTAATATGAAATTTGGGTATTCCTTATAAAAAGTCGGTGAAAGACGGAATGCAATTAGTTGTACCAGCAAAAATACCCGTCCTACGGGCGGGATATTTTTCCTAGTTCTGCGGAAGGCTGTTGTTACTCTTCGGTCAATACATATTTACTGTACAGTCATGGTACTAATATGGAATAATAATAATAATAATAATAATTTTGAGAAAATTTTAAGCGATTTAGAGTAAGACTACTTACGGGTAAACTCAACTTGAAGCTGAAGAAAAGGTTAGTAAAAAGCTTGATAATGGAGTGTGGTACTGTATGGAGCAGAAACATGGACACTGAAAACAAATGAAAAGAAACTCTTGGAAAGTTTTGAAATGTGGATTTGGAGAAGAATGTTAAAGATAAGCTGGAGGGAATATCAAAGTAATGAGGAAGTACTGCAACGGGTGAGGGAGGAAAGAAGACTCATTAAGGTGATAAGAGAAAGACGGAAGAAATGGATCGGACACGTGTTGAGAGGAGAAGGATTGTTGAAGGAGGTGATAGAGAGGGTAGATATGAAGGTAGAAGGAGGCCGAGGGGAAGGAAAAGGAAAGAATGTTGGATGATTTGAAGGCAGGCAGGAGCTACCATGAGATGAAAAGGATAGCTCAGGATAGCACACTGGCGGGACACACGAGTTTGGACCTGCCTGATAAGCAGAACACGATGGATGGATGGATGGATTTACAATTAGCTCACGAATCAATTAAATTTTAAATGCATCTTTCAAGATTTTATTTGAAGCTCACAAAGCAGTTAAAGTTCAAATAAAACTTTTTTTTAACCTATCACGACTCCGATGCGTAGCCAAATAATTTTGATTGATATATTCTTTTCTAAATTTATTCACCAACTTTGTTTATTTTACGAAAATTGTAAGCGATTTAGAGTTTAACATTTACAATTATCTCACGAATCACTTGTATTTTAAATGCAGCTTCACATATTGTAATTGGAAGTTCACGAAAATTTTGAGTTTCACATCCCAAGACCAATGGGCCAAAATCTTGAAATTTAAGTGCTTCGTGTGTTTTACCATATAATTCTTTTGGGGATAAATTGGGATAATTTTTTTTGGGGGGACACCCGATCTGAAAAAAAAAAATTTGTTAACACACTCCAGTGATCCCACATGCTGGTGTCACCAAGTCTCATGAAAATCAGTCCAGCCGTTTAGACCTGAAACGAAAACAGACAGACGGACATGTGGTGAATTATTGTACGATGATATAATTAATTTCTTTTTTATATTTCCTGCCATTTAGATAATCAACAAAGTATCTGTGATGTCATCCCTGGACAAGAGAGGGAGACTGTACAGGCGCACGGAACTCCTGTTTAACTTCCTCCCTCACAAAGAGTACAAAAAGGTGTACTTCGTGAAGCCGAAAGATGTCTTAGAATTCATGGAGAGGAGCTTCATCAAAAAGGTTCTGATTAGAGAAATCAAGGCAGCCATTAATAAAGTCAATACTTATGAGTAAGTTGAATATTAAGTTTGGCGGTGTATTTAGTTGTGGGTCGGTGGAAAGGGTTGCGATCGGAAATGTAGATCAACATACTCGCGCGTTTTTTTTTCTCGTTGCTTTACTTCTATTTTGGTACAGTAGAGCAATGTCAGAACAGTTGCTTGGGTCATATTCTCATAGGAAGGCTAATAAAGAAGTATCGGAGTTAATGGTAGAACCTTTTGGTCTCGTAGTACCAAAATCATGCTTAGGAATTCTTTTTGTCACACTCTGATGCATCCGATCAAAGTCAGTCAGACAATAGATACAACTGAAATATTCGAGACTCCTCGCAAACATTATTTTTCCCTTTGTAAGTTTATCTTTTTAGTGCCTTCCGATGATAATAATCTGGTATTTTATATATACTAGCAAAAGTGGGCCCATTTAGCTAGACCTCCGGTGCTGGGGGCTTCGGCCCCAGTAATTGAGGGGGCCGCAGGCCCCAAAATTACTGAGGAAATGTTTGAGCACAAATATATATATATATAGGAAGGAGTGGCCAAGCGCGAATGACCGCAAAAATGCCTCACCATAGAAGGAAAACCAGAGAGCTGAAATCAGTTTCCAAGATTTAAAATTTAAAAAAACTTAAGAGTTTTGAAAATGTACTTAAACGCAGGACATACATTGTTTACAGATTGTTTTAAACAAAATGCCACTCCGCCCATGTACACATTCAGGGTATGAGCAGCGCGCAGCATCATTGCCAAGTATATAGAGGGTCATCGTATTAACGAGACATCCGTACTAGGGCTTGGCGATAATGGCCGATATCGTGATAATCGATCGCCGCGGAAAAAATTGGCGATAATCGCCGCCATTTTTTGAAAAACGATAATCGTAATAGACAAATTTTTAACGAGTTTTTTATGTACATTTTTATAATTTCCGACAAATTCAGCTGTGAAATTGCGTGATAACGTTTTTCTGTTAATATCAAAGCGAAAACAACGCTGATTGTTGTATGCTACAATATTCTATGATCGAATGATGTGATTAGGGATGCAAATATATTAAATTGTTTGTATTGAGTGACAAAAGAAGTAGGGAAAAGAATGACACCGGCACTTTCAAAGGTAAGGATTGTATTTTCAAGGAATTGTATTTTCGTAATTCATACACTTTCAAAGGTAAAGAAAGGATTGTACCAAACGATAAACATGCAGTGCAGCTACGTTTCACAATGTTCACAATGTTCCAGCAATGCAACTACGTTTCACAATGTTCCAGTCCACAGTTCCAGCTCCAACTGCTTACTGCTGCTGCTGAGCAACGACTTCGTAATTAGCGTTCAGGAACATCAATATCTCCACTGTTGTGGCCTTTAGGCATTGTCTGCAGCTATACAACTGCATGCCTTTCACAGTCATGTTATGTCACACACGTAGCAGATACGAATGGATTCATTCAATCATCACATATCGTCAATATCAAGAGTATCGTTACGGAAAATGGCGGCGATTATCGTCGGCGGTTTTTCGGCGATTTCCAAGCCTTAATCCGTAATCACAATTGGAAGCAGCAATGCTTTATCATATTTAAATGACTAAACAATCCATAATCGTTTTACATGCGTTTGCTAGTTTGCATTGGAGTTAAGCCTACTCCAGGTTTAATTGGTCCGGGTACAAGATTCTCAGGAGCAAAATGTACTTCCATGTTTGTATTTGAGGCGTTCTGGACCACAAGCTGCCAAGCGCCAAAATTAAAAAATGAAGAAAAATGTAGTTAAAGTTTGTCAACTCGCAAATGCCATAACTTTTGAACCAATAACGATATTTGATTGATTTCGATCATACGTACAGCTTCACAATCCGCTCCCTGACTCACCCACGAAATAATATAGGAAGGGTGGGGGAATATAGTGGTATAAATAACTATTCTGGCCCCACTGGCGCTTGGCAGGTTATGGTCCAGAAAGCCTCATTTCCTTCGTGAAGCAACACAAATGCGCCGTTTCTGATCACTAATATACTCGGACCACATTTTTAATTATTACTCGATTACTAATAATTCATTTCTTGAATTATCCTGATTTAAGAGAGACTTTGGTAATGACAGGGAGTCATTGTCTCTCGTCATTGTCCCCTTTAGGTGATCTTTTTCCGTGTCTCATCTATCTACCCTGCGTAGATTTATAAAAATAAGCGGCATCGTTGAACCTTGGAGACCTCGTTTTCCGCTCTCTCCTTCTTCTATGGAGGGGTCACTTTTGCGGGCGCTCGCCCTTAGCCCCCCCACCTCCTTCCTACATAAAATAAAAGTTCTTAGATTTTTAGAAGTTCGACTGTCAAATGTTTCTGATTCGTCAGAACAATTTAAATTTCTCTTACTTTCCGATTTCAAAGTCTTGGGTTGTGAATGATTTTACTTACGTTTTCTACCCAACTTTTTTAATCCCTTTACCGCACTTCTGTTTTCCTCCATTTTTGTCACCCTTGTTTGCATCTATTCTCAAATTGATTCTAGATTTATTTATTTTTTTCTCTTTCTCTCTCTCTCTCTACAGATTGAGTACGAGAATGGAGAGAAAAAAGGATGCGAACGAAGAGGAGGAGAAGAAGGAGAAGGAAGGCGGAGTAGGGGAAGTGAGTAAAAGGGGGTTGGGGGAAGAGGATGATTCGTCAGAAGAGGAAAATAATGATCAGAGTGGTGATATAGATGTGTCGAGCGCCTCGAGAGAGCAAAAGAAGAAAGAGAAAGATTACTCGGAAGATGAAGAGGAAGAAAATGAGATTGAAAATAACGACGTCGGACAAAATGAAGATGAAGAAGAAGAAGAGCAAAAAATGAAAGTGAAGAATTCCATTGATGATATTTTGGTTTCCGAAGATGAAGGACTCGGGAATGAAGAGGAATTCTCGCCCTCCAGGGAGCAGGTGAGGAGGGGAAAATGAGTAATGAGACTGTTGATCATGATCCCATTTAATGTATCAAATTGTATCATTTACGGTTAATCAAAAAGTTATGTCGGGAACTCGTATAAATATTGGTAAGGAAAGTGGAGTTCGACGACAGGACTCTCTTAATTGACCGTACGTGCTTAAATGCAAAAAACTTTTTCTACGTGAAGGTCAAAATATGAAAATAAAAACCCACTCTAATAGACAGAGTTTATTTCCACAACAGTTTCGATGCCCACTGACATCCTCCTCGGGTGAATACAGAAAAACGAATGAACCACAACAAGAGGGAAAACAGTCCAGGGACCGACCGTTAAGAAATTCGCACCTACGTTAGATCCCAATGGTCTCTGGATTGTTTCCTTCTCGCCTTTTTCATTCGTTTTTCGGCTTATAAGTTCTGTATAATAAACACCAATGTAATAATAAATTTATAATTTCTGTAGTAAATAATAATGCAATATTAAATGTAATAAATTTAATAATGTAATAATTATGTAAAAAAATAATAGAATCTGTATGTTTAGAACAGGAAGATAGTTTTAAATTTGTGCGAATGTACTTATAAGCGGGTCCCTTTAATGAAAATGCCCTTCCGGTGTCGGGAGAACAGGATCTAACCCAGGTGCGAATTTCTTAACGGTCGGTCCCTGGACTGGTTTTCCCTTTTGTTTTGGTTCATTCGTTTTTCTGTATCCACCCGAAGAGGATGCCAGTGGGCATTGAAACTGTTGTGGAAATAAACTCTGTCCATTAGAGCAGGTTTTTATTTTCATATTCTGTACGTGCTTGCTTGAAAGTAAATAAAAAATTTACTCGTGGGTGCGCTTTATGTTAATTTCCAGAGTGGAGCCTCGCAGTCTCGCTCCATCCGAGGTCCTAAGGCTGTTGAGTACTTGAGTAAACTTTATTTAAAAACAAAACTTGTTCGTATTCAGTTACTGATTCAGATATTTAGGTACATGGACAGTCGGTTACGAAAGTCGGGTTATGCTGAACCACACACCTTACTGTCCAATGTATCTCTGTTTCCGTAACCGATTGTATTTTTGACAATATGACGTTAGGCAGAAGACAGGAAGTGCTGGAACTCGCGTTTCTCCCGTCACTGTCCTCCTTAGTTGATCTTTCTCCGTGTCTCACCTACCCTGTGAGCAGTTCAGTATGCTCTCAAACACTCGCTTCTCTCCCTCTATTGTTTAGTACACATAAATACATTTACACACTTCTTCCTTTCAAAATTAAAGAAAAAAAATGTCAACGATTTCAAGAGCATCAGAGTCCTCTGGGAAGTGGACCATAAATGTCCCCACTTCTGGCTACCCCGCTGCCGATACCGGGAACGCAGACCTGGGCAGTGGGCTGGTTCTGCTACTGCCTATTCAAGATCTTCTGGGCCTCTACCCGATTCATTTTTCATAAACTTCGCCAATATTTGTGACCTTTCCTCAAATTTTCAGTCTGTTGAACATTACCTCTCATCCTCTAAACTTCACCTTCTCTTCCTCACTGAAACTTGGGCGTCTGGGACGACTGACAGCAACCCCTTTTCTATACTTCTCAAATTTCTTCTGTACTCAATTTCACTCCGAAGGTGGATGTTGCACGTATGTACGCAATGACTTAACTTGATCTCGTATTCCCGAACTTTAATCTCCTGAATTCTATACCCTCTAGCTACGGCTTACGTGCCAATCTCAAACTAAATCATCTACACTGTCTACCTTTCTCCTAATTCTACTGATTATACAAAATTCTTTGACAACCTCACTTACAAAGTGGAATACATTCTATCCCACTCTCCTTTTGCTGAAATCTCCATTTTAGGGGATTTAATGTTCACCACCACCTTTGGCTTTCCTCCTATTTCACTAACACCACTGGTGAACGAGCTTACAACTTTTCCATCCTGAATGACTTAGAGCAGCTTGTACAGCACCCTACTCGTATCCCCAATCACCTTGGAGATAAACCCAACATTCTGGATTTGTTTCTCACCCCTTTTCCTTATTCTGTTAAACTTTTTCCTCCGTTGGGCTCCTCCGACCGCACTCTTATGAGTTCGAAATTCTCGGGTATAGAATGTTTCGCAAAGACCGCACCCGTCGGGATGGGGGTGGGGTACTAATATACGTCAGAGACACGTTGAGTCCGGTTGACTGCCAGTTCCGGTCGAAACGGGAGCTGCTTGGCGTCGATCTGAACGTGGGAGGGACGAGCTATAGGTTAATCTTGGTGTACAGACCTCCGCATCTCCTCCTCGAGGAGGATACAGCCCTGTACACCGAACTCAGTAGCCTGCTAGGGGATAGGGTGTGTGTAGTTTTAGGAGACTTCAACTGTCGCGGCATAAAGTGGGAAAACAGGACTGCTGATGCTGAAGGGAGGAGGCTAGTTGACTTTGCTGATGAGAACTTCCTCACTCAGTGGGTCAACGAGCCTACACGAGGCGAAAGCGTTCTAGACTTAGTATTCACGACCGAAGACAACCTCGTCACTGGCCTCACCGTTGACGAATCGTTGGGCGGGAGTGATCACGGTCTTATTAGGTTCCGTGTGTGCGTCCCTCGAGTGAAGCGTAGTAACTCGAGAGGCAGTAAGCTCGATCTCCGGCGGGCGAACTTTGTTAGCCTCAGGGATAGCGTAGGAGAGGTGGGGTTAGAGGTCGGCGGCGATGTTGAGGGAGTGTGGAGGGCATTCCGGGACGAGTTTATGGTGCTGCAGTCTGCTGCCATACCCTCAAAACCGGTCACCCCTGCTTCAACGCAGCCTAAGTGGTTCAATCGTGACATCGCTTCGGCTATCCGAAATAGGAAAGTAGCGTATAGGAGGGCGAAGGCCAATCGTTCCCATGAGAACACTGAAGTGTATGTCCGCCTGTGTAGGGAAGTGAAGGCGAAGGTTAGACTAGCGAAACGTAACGAAGAACTACGGGTGGCAAGCCTATGTAAGGGGAACCCTAAGGAGTTCTTCAGTTATGTTAATAGTAGAAAGCCTATTCTGCGGACCTCCGACGGGGACATCGCCAATGTGCTTAATGAGTACTTTGCGGGAGTGTTCACCAGGGAGGACACCGCATCATCCCCGAGCCAGGCGTGAGGCACGAAGGTGCTGGCCTGGATAGTGTTCGATGTACCGCAACAGTCGTTGCCGATAGAATAGACAAACTGAGCGCGTTTAAGGCTCCTGGGCCAGACCAGTTTCTCCCCAGAGTGTTGCGGGAGGTGCGCGACCAGGTGGCTCCCCACCTGGCTACAGTTTTCAACAAATCGTTGGAGACGGGCCAGGTGCCTGGTGACTGGAGGGAAGCCAACGTGACCCCTATCTTTAAGAAAGGGGATCACGAAAGTCCAGGGAACTATCATCCCATTAGTCTCACTTCAGTTGTAGGTAAATTATTAGAGGGGATAATAGCGGATAGGATCGTTGACCATTTGGATTCCTACAAGCTGCTTGTGGACTCCAAACATGGGTTTAGACGGCATAGGTCGTGTCTCACCAACTTGCTCGAGTTTTTCCACGTCATGTTGGGTGAGTACGATAAGAGTAGGGCGATTGATATACTTTATCTCGACTTTCAGAAAGCCTTTGATAAGGTACCTCACCGCCGGCTAATGGCGAAAGTGCGCGCGCTGGGTATCGGTGGGGAAATAGGTAGGTGGATTGAAAACTGGCTGAAGAATAGGCGGCAGAGGGTTGTAATTAAAGGGGTTAGTTCGGGTTGGGCCTCGGTCACTAGTGGAGTTCCTCAGGGTTCCGTTTTGGGGCCGCTGTTGTTTATCATTTACATAAGTGATATAGACGGTGGCATCGTCAGTCGGATCGCCAAATTCGCTGATGACACCAAGCTTGGGGCCAATGTTGGGACGCCCGAAGCGATCGAGGAACTGCGTGCGGACCTAGGTAGGATAGGAGAGTGGTCCGAAAAATGGCAAATGCCGTTTAACTTGGGTAAATGCAAAGTGATGCACATTGGCTACGCCAATCCCAAGTCGGACTACTCGATGTTGGGGAATAATATCGAGGCGACTGATTTGGAAAAGGACTTGGGTGTGCTAATTAGCAGCGACCTTAAGTTTACGAAACAGTGCGTAGAGGTGGAAAAGAAAGCCCAGAAGCTGTTGGGTTATATCAGGAGGCAATTTCAGTTTCGGAACAAGGAGATTGTGCTCTCTCTCTACAATTCCCTGGTTCGGCCGCACCTGGGATATGCTGTGCAGTTCTGGTCGCCCACCCTCAGGAAAGATATTGAGAGGCTGGAGCGAGTGCAGGCGAGGGCCACAAAGTTAATACCTTCCGTTAGGCATATGGGCTACAATCGACGGTTACGCGCCCTGAACTTGTTTTCGCTGGAAACTCGGGAGGCTGCGTGGTCAACCGATCGAGATTTTCAAGCTCTTACACGGGTTCAACGATGTCGATTTTAGAAGCATGTTTAGTTTAAATGATATCCCAACTCGCAACAATGGTTGGAAGTTGGATTTGAAGCGGTTTCGGACAAGTTTGTGTGGGACTTACTTTACGTATAAGATCTGTGACACATGGAACAGGTTACCTTCAGAAGTTGTGAATAGTTCCTCTGTGGATCAGTTCAAGAAAAGGTTAGACCAAATCTTGCACACTATTTGAGGGTGTAGAAAATTTTCCCTGGCACCCGTTGACATTGGTACCACCTCGGTATGAGCCGCAAGGCCTTTTGAGGTACTTCTTTTCCTTGTAATTCCTTGTAACACTCTCTCCAAGAACCTCTTCAATAACTTTACTTCTTTTCCTCCTCTTTCCCATTCCGACGGCTCAGTTGCCGTCTCTTCTCCCGATAAAGTTGACCTCTTCGCTCAAACTTTCGCCTCCAACTCAACCATGAACTATCACCCAATTGCTTTGATTTTTTGTACTTCTAAATTTTTTGATGTATCCTTAATAGGAAGACTCTTAAACACCTCTCTTCTCACAATCTTCTTTCAGATCCTCAATATGGGTTCCGCAAGGGACGCTCTGCTGGCGATCTTCTTGCATATATCTCTGACTTTTGGTCATCCTTCTTTCGCGATTTTGGTGAAACCTTTGCTTTTGCGTTAGACATGCCAAAAGCTTTTGATAGTGTCTGACACAAATCTTTAATTTCGAAACTGCCCTCCTTCGGTTTCTATCCTTGTATCCGTGCCTTCAGCTCTGTTTTCCTTTCTGGCTTATCTATAGCTGCGGCTGTAGATGGCCACTGTTCTTCTAAAGCTATTAATAGTGGTGTTCCTCAGGGTTCTGTCGTGTCACCCACTCTTTTCCTTTTATTTATCAATGATCTGTTAAGTCGCGCTTCCTGTCCTCTCCACTCCTATGCCAATGATTCCGCTCTTCACTTCTCCACCCGCTTCACAAAGTGTTCCCTCTCAACAGTCACTCCATGATTCGCGTAGGACAGCTATTGTTCGCCTTACCTCTGCTCTACTATCTTTGATTGAGGCAGAGAAAACCTTGTGGCTTTCAATGCCTCAAAAACTCGGTTCCTCTATCTGTCTACTCGTCACAATCTACCACACTACAATCCCCTTACCTTCAACAAGGTAAGGGAGTACGCATGTCATGTGTGGTGTGGCTCAACCCCCACAGCTGTACTTGATCGGGTGGAATCAAAGGCTTTTCGTTTCATCAATTCCCCGCCTCTTACTGACTTGACTATCTTCAATCCCTCTCTCTCCGCCGCAGTGTTGCTTCACTCTCTCTTGACTATCGCTTTTATAACGGACATTGCTCTTCTGAACTCTCTAACTGCATGCCTCCTCCTTTAAGGAGAGCACGCAGTACCATACTTTCTACACATTTTCATTCCTTTTCTGTCCAACTCTCCAATGCAAAGGTTAATCGGTATTTTCAATTTTTCATGTACTCAACCGGTCAACTCTGGAACAATCTTCTTGATTACATGCCCCCCCCCCCCCCCCCCCCCGTCTACGACCTTTAATCTTTCAAACGCGGAGGAGTGTCTTGGCATCTCAAAAACCTTAGACCTTGATTTTCTCTCCTATTTGCGGGCATTCGCCCTTGTCCCCTCCCTCCTGCGTAAAAAAATTATGGGCAATGAATATTTATCATTGTTACAAGTGTGACTTCAAGATGAGATTGTTTACTGTGTATTTTGAAAGCCTTATTACAATACTGTTGTTGTAACGTATGTGTTCAGTCGGAGAACCCGTTCTGATGTAGATCGAGTAATTAGCGTATAATTAATTAATTAAATGCCCAAATTGAAGTCCGATTTAAAATTGACTTTAATTACGTAATTGTAAATTGGTACATTATGTTTACCTTTGGCAGAAAGAAATAGATGAAGAAGAGGTAAAAATAAAAGTTTCCTCTAAAAAGATAAAGCAAGAAATTACAGAAAATGAATATTTGAGTTTCAAGAGTAGAGTAATTTCTCAAGATCGGTGGATCGCAGATTATGACTTCGACAGAGAGAATGGTCTCTGGTGTAAGGTAGGAAGTGACTCAAAGTAGCTCAGTTTTGAATAAAGTCTCGTTTACTCATTATAGTTAACTAGAGATAATTTTGAGTAAGAAAAATTTTAATTTACGATTTGGTAATAAATCGTAATAAACAATTGATTACGATAAGAATAATGCTAATTATAAAGGTTAGTTAATAATGACTGCTAGTTGATTTAAGAAGGTTTTAAAAACTACATCATTTAAAACTTTGAAACTGAGGTTAAAATCTCTTAAATGAATTTTTCAATTACAGAGGATTGACAAAAGTAAATAGACACCACAATGATTATCCTTAAGAAAAAATGGCAAAGCTCATCAATGGAATGCCAGAACGTGTGTCACTGTCACCCGTACATAATGTGAAAGGAAAACAACACGATTCTAAGTGTATTGATTTAATAATTTATTGACTTTAATTATCAAATAAAAAACTGGAAAAATGGAAGGTGTCTATTTACTTTTGTTAACTCTCTGTACATGTTTTTTATATTCGGTTACTCAAAGTAAGTGTTAGTACCGTGTAATTCATCGTACGTTTAAAATCTTGAGAGATGGTGTTTGATAACTAATCGACTTTGGTGACGTTGTAAACAGGTGATCTTAAATTTACCGCTCGCCGAAGGTCGGTACGACTTGGCGTCTATCCTGCAGAAGGTGTCGCAGAAAACGTTAGTACACTCCATGGCCAACATCAAGAAAGCGTTTGTAGTGCGGAAGGAAGACCATCTTCTGCTAAGAACGGAAGGTGTTAATATTCAGGTAAAGGAAATACTTACCATTTTATGGGCCAGTGTGGGACTTTCATTACAGAATACAGCTGTGAGATGATTACGGTTAAAGCTAAAATTAGCCAATTTATTTGTTGGAGTTAGTAGTTAACACGTTTGGGTATTTTTATTTTTCACGCGCAGTCTCAGCAGGGATGGGAAGAGATTTTCTCGTTTAATTCCCATTTCAAAGTGTTTCTAATTTTCATTTATTTTCATTTAGGATTCAAAATGAGAATTCCAGGTTTGGAGGTTTTTCCTGTATTGTTCTGTCCGTTAATTCTCGAGAGAGCCTGTTTTCGCCTTAGTTATCTTAATTAGTCTAACTAAACTCGGGTAGAAGCGCATTTACATTAAATGTTAAATATAAAATAAAACTAGTCTGGGAACTTTCACTCGAGATATTTGGACAGAGTGAAAGTTCATCTAAAGATGAAAGTATTTTCGAAAGCTTGGCTGATTAAAGATGTTTCGGTTTGGACTCTATTTTCTCGTTTTATATACAGGGTAGGCCAAATATCAAGAAACGTGCTTGAATTCAGATTAAATTTTTATTACAAATAAATGCAAGTAGAAAGTGGTTTACAAAAAGCATATTTGAACCATAGCAGTAAAGTTTTCACAAAAAAATTACACTCGACTTAACTGCAATTTTACGGATACCGATCGGCAAACTCATTGGCATAACTCCACTGACAAAATCCGCATTGCGGCAACGATAGCATATTCGGGTGCTGAAAGAGTTCAAAGTACCGTCGCATACAATGTCGTTGATTGTAACTCATAAAAAAAAAAGTCAGTCGGAGTCAAATCCGAAGACCGCATTGGCCAATTTATTGACCCACTCGTTTAAGGTCGTCCGGTCCTGGGTGTACTGTGAACACTATCGGTATCGGTTTTATAGGAAGTTCAAAGCGTTCTTCGTGTTGGAGGAATTCAACTATAATGCTTCTGGTATTGACGTGGTCTTGATTGGGTTGTTTAACCTCCTTCGCAATATCTAAGGTCGTATGATGAGGAAGTTTAGCTGCATTCTGGTAAATGGTATACGACTTTACAACTTGGGTTCTTTCAGATGTTGAGAGCCGTGAGCTTTCAATCACACTGAGGAATAACCTATTTTGGCCTAGCCTAGAGGCGTGTCTCCGTGATTAAATCATATAAATTGCCTTCTGAATTTTGCGTTTTTCATAACAGGTGCAACTGCGTCGGCAAACTATGCCCTATCAAGCGTGTCTCCTCACTTTTGACCCAGCCTGTGTGTGTATATATATATATATATATATATATATATATATATATATATATATATATATATATATATATAATATATATGAAGGCCTTAACTCCTTGATTACCACTTCCCGTCCGGTGTGTCTGTCTCCAGGAGCTAATCCTGGGGACCAGGCCCATGCCCTGCCCTACTGGATATTCCTGCATCGCCAGCCCACCTCCTACCTGCACTCGAAGTGGGGCTGCCATTCTCATACACCACGCAGTCCCCTTCCACAATCTCTCTATCCGGTCCCCGCTACAGGTGATTGCCGTCCGGCTCTCCCTGGATAGACAGTACACCGTCTGCTCAATCTACCTCCCTCCCCACGCTCAAGTTTCCCGCGATGACCTGGTGGAAGTCGTACAACAACTCCCCAGGCCCTCTCTACTACTGGGCGATTTCAATAGTCGCCACCCCTTGTGGGGCGACACACCTTCCACCTATATGGCCCCAACCCTAATTATTGTCATGACCGAGCTCTCCTTCGAGTGCCTCAATGATGGTTCTCCTACAATCCTACATTCTACCATGCCACCACCTGCACTCCATCCTGTATAGACCTGTCCCTCTTTTTGACTGATGCCCTCCTAGATTTCACATGGCAAGTCCTCCAAGAGGACTATGGAAGTGACCATTTCCCCATTCAACTCACGCTCAGTCGGCCCGACCAGACTGTTCGGGTACCGATAAGGTGGATTACTACAAACGCGAATTGGGCCCGCTTCCGCGACAATACATACACAACCCTTACAACTGCCCATTTCCCATCCATCGACGAGTGCATCGCATATTTCGAGTCCGTCGTTATACCGGCTGCAAGCACTAGCATCCCACGATCCTCCGCCTACCCCCGCGCCTGAGGGTGCCTTGGTGGACCCCGGAGTGCGCGGAGGCCGTGCGCGCCAAGAAGAAGACTACTCGGCGCTTCTACCGGACGCGACTCCCCATCCATCGCACGGAGATGCAGCAGGCCAGGGCCATCGCCCGCCGCACAATGAAGACAGCGCGCCGAGCCTCTTGGCGTGCCTTTGTGCCCGGCATCACCGCCACCACACCTTCGGCTACCATCTGGAAGAAGGTACTGGGTGTCGGGAGGCGACATGTCCCCTCCCGACCCCCGGTCTTACAGACTAACGACGGACTCCTATACGAGCCAAAGTCGGTGGCAAACCACCTCGTTTCTACCTTCGCCGCCGTTTCTTCCTCTGCAGTCGGTTCCGTACCCGCCCCTAACAATAGCCCCTCTCCACCGTCCATAGACAGCACCTACAACCAGTTGTTCACCATGCGTGAACTACAGGCGGCACTGGCCTCTCGACGATCCCCTTGTCCCGGTCCGGACGGTATTCCGTACGGCATGATCCAGCACATCCACACTACCTTACAAATTTTCCTGCTAGACCTATACAATCGCATATGGATAGAGTGCGCCTTCCCCTCCAGGTGAAAGGAGGCCCACGTCATCCCTATCCCCAAACCCGGCAAAGATTCCCTAGACCCCACAAACTACAGACCAATCGCCTGACGTGTTGTGCCTGCAAAATCCTTGAAAAAATTGTCGCTACGCGATTATCGTTCGTCCTTGAAAATAGCAATTCCTTCCCGGCTACCCAATCTGGCTTCAGACAATTCCGCTCCACCACTGATCCCCTCCTGCTCCTCAGCCGAGACATACAGGATGCCTTCGACAATGGACAGTTCGTACTGTCAATTTTTTTTCGATATTCAGAAGGCCTATGACACCACCCGTCGAGCAATGATCCTTAGTCAACTCCGACATCTAGGCCTCGTCGGAGCCATACCAACCTTCATCAGGGGCTTCCTTTCCTCCCGAACCTTTAAAGTCCGGGTGGGCTCAGTCCTCTCTGACACCTTCGTGCAGGAGGACGGAGTCCCACAGGGAAGCATTCTCAGTGTTCTCTGCTTCTCCGTCGTCATGAACACGGTCTCAAAATGCCTTCCACCCACCATCCGCTCTTCCATTTACGCGGATGACCTTGCGATCTACTTTGCAGAGCGAGAACCGTCCGTCGTTCAACGGCAAATGCAGCTCGCCATCTACCGGGTGGAAAGGTGGGCGACATCGGTGAGTTTCCGCCTCTCCACCCCCAAGTCCAAGTGTATGCTCTTCAGTAGAAGACACACAACCCTTCCTCTTCCCTCTGTCACATTATACGGCAGTCCTCTTGAGGTGGTACCCTCCACGCGTTTTCTGGGCATGACCCTAGACCGACGGCTCAACTGGGTTCCCCATCTCAAGCACCTGAAGCAATCCCTTTGACGTCCCCTCGCTCTCCTAGATCACCTCTCCCACACCACATGGGGTGCAGATCGACGCTCTCTTCTTCGCCTTTACACTTCCATGGTACAGTCGAAGCTGGACTATGGCAGTGCAGTTTACGGTTCAGCCTCCAACGCCCGCCTCCGTATCTTGGACCTGGTACTTAATAGAGGCCTCCGCCTCACCACCGGTGCTTTCCGCTCCTCCCCAGCCTCCAAGTGGACTGCGATTATCTCCTCTCGCCCTCCGACGGGGTCTACTCCTCATGAGGACATACCTCCGTGCACAGAGGCTACCTTATTCGCTTCTGGGCACGGCAGTTT
Organism: Bathynomus jamesi; assembly: GCA_023014485.1. Classification (NCBI taxonomy): domain Eukaryota; kingdom Metazoa; phylum Arthropoda; class Malacostraca; order Isopoda; family Cirolanidae; genus Bathynomus; species Bathynomus jamesi. Next base: position 310,779 of record JAJOZX010002365.1, on the reverse strand, counting down.
CTGAACTACCACCCTAGGGACGGAGCTGACACTTCACTGAAGTGGTCCACTCTTTCCTTGACCTTTTCAACATGCCCGCCCCCTCAGTTATCCCTATTTCATACAGCATCTACCCCCCCTGGCTCCTCACCCCCATCAAGTTTTGCAGGGATCTGTGTGTCCTACCGAAGAATACCACGAGCGCCACGGTATACAGGTCACTCTTCCGTGAACACGCAACCCAACACCCGGATGCAGTCGCCATTTAGTCGCCATTTATCCTCACCAGCCTCCCGCTCGATGGCTGGTGCGGCCTCCTCAGCGGTCATTCTGTCCCAGCCGCTTTCCCGAAGCGTCAGCCTACCCGGCGAGGCCTCCGTTTTTTCGGCAGAACTTTTCGCGATTACGGAGGCCCTCGACATTGTACGCACCCACTCTGCCAGCTCCTTCGTCATTTATTCAGATTCCCAAAGCGCACTTCTCTCCCTAGAAGGATTTAACCCTCCTCACCCGCTCGTCTGTACCATTCAGCAAACCTTCCACTTTTTAACGGCCTTCCAACACAAGGCAGTCGCCTTCTGCTGGGTCCCGGCTCATGTCGGCATCCAGGGTAACGAGGAGGTGGACCGCACGGCAAAGACGGCCTGCTCACTGCCGGCCTTCTCCCGACCCCTCCCCTTCTCCCGACCCCTCCCCTTCTCCCGACCCCTCCCCTTCTCCCGACCCCTCCCCTTCTCCCGACCCCTCCCCTTCTCCCGACCCCTCCCCTTCTCCCGACCCCTCCCCTTCTCCCGACCCCTCCCCTTCTCCCGACCCCTCCCCTTCTCCCGACCCCTCCCCTTTCACTTCCGCTCCATATGGCAGCGGGAATGGGACCAGGCCACACAAAATAAACTACATATGATCAAGCCACAAATAGGTTACTGGGCCTCCTCATTCCACCGGTCCCGCCATAAAGAAGTAACTCTAGCCCGTCTCCGCCTAGGCCACACCCGCATCACCCACGAACACCCTATGGCGAAATCGCCAGCCCCGCTTTGCCCTACCTGCCATGCCCCTATCACTGTCGTACACCTCCTGGTGGAATGCCCAAACTTGTCCGCTCTTCGTCGCAGGTGTTTCTCTCTCTCGGCCGAAAATCCCATACCCGACCGTCTACGATCCATACTCGCCGAAGGCCCCCACTTTTCAACAGAAGCGATTTTCTTCTTCCTCACTCACTCCCATCTGCTCCATCGCATCTAAGACCATACCCCTCCTACCCACTATCCAGCAACTGACCTTTACTCACCCCCCTAGTCTACCACCCCCAACACAGTAACACCACCCACCCACTGCCTCGCCGAGATATGTACCGCTTTCTATAAGTATGAATCGGTGGTAAATTAGAGAAAAAAAATATATATATATATACACACATGGTGATTCAAAAGTCAGGTTACATAGGGAAATACTGTATTATGTAATGATACAGGGGAATAGTCACATCACATGTTCGATATGACCACCGTTAACGGCAATGCACTTGTGCAGCCAGCTAGGAATATCACATCAATGCGCTCCTTCTTCGATAACATCTCATAACTCATTTACCTGCAAAGAAACAGAAAAGCCCTATGTAACCTGACTTTTGAATCACCCTGTGTGTGTGTGTATATATATATATATATATATATATATATATATATAATGATGAATAAAACCACGAAGGAAAGGAAACAGAGTGGTGCTCAAGCGCTTTCGTCTAATGACATCCTCAGGAACACTGAAGTAAATAAAGAGTTCAAAACTATATATAGGATGACGTCATCAAATCATTCAATAGTGGCTTGAAACACATTCTCAAAGATCATAAGGACTTAATTCCGCTTTTCATGTCCACTTCTCTTCCCTACCTTTACGGTCTTTCTTATTAAAACCCACAAACCTGACAACCCTATGCGCCCTATTATTAGCTCGGTGGGCTCTATTACCTATAAACTCTCCAAATGGCTTGTCAAAGTCTTGTCCCCCATTCTTGGAACTATCTCTGATTCACATGTAAAAAATTCCATGGATCTTACTGAAAAATTGAATAAAGTACGCACTGAAACCAACGATAGATTGATCAGTTTTGACGTTTGTTCATTGTTTACAAAAGTGCCGATTGACGATATGCTTGACTTTCTCTCCCGAGAATTACATAAGTACGACCTGCGATGACCTGCACACATCGTTTTGGAACTTATTAAGCTTTGCATCAAAGAGTGTAAATTCACTTTCATTAGCGAGTATTATCAACAGGTTTCTGGGATAGCCATGGGGAACCCTTTGTCGCCCCTTCTCTCCAATATTTATATGGAGTTTTTCAAAATTACTTACATTCCGAGAATCCTGGGGGTTGGCATCCCATGGTTGCGGTACATCGACGATATTTTGTGTATCTGGCCCATGAATCGTGACCTGGATGACTTCCTCCTTCAGTTAAATGATCAAGTCCTCTCCATTAAGTTTACTTTAGAAGTGGAACAAGACAACTCAATCCCGTTTTTGGATGTGCGTGTACATAGGGAAAGCCCAGGTTTTAAGTTTAGTATCGGAAAAAAAAAAAAAATTTGTCCTACGTACACTTTTACTCTGGACATGACACCCCCATTAAGGCCATATTTTCTTCACTGTTTCTCCGCGCTCTTAGGATCGCCAGTCCGGAATACATCGATGCCGAATTGGAAAAAATGAACGGTATTGGAAGTGATCTGTGCTACCCACCTGCGTTTATGGAATCTTGTCTTAACAAGGCAAAACGAACCTTCTATCGTGTGCATAATAACACTCACACTTTGTCAAAGAATATTTTAGTATTTCCATTTTTCCCGGGCTTTTTAGGCATTGCTAATGTACTTAAACTTTTGGATATTAATGTAGTATTTTCATATAACAATATTGTGAAAAATATCATAGTAAAAAATAGTCCTACTAATAATTCAGGCATTATCTATAAAATTGGTTGTAACCAATGTGATTCCTTTTACATTGGTCAGACGGGAAAGGATTTGCACACGCGTGTAAAACAGCATCAATATTCCGTTAGAATGGGACAGTCGTCCAGTGCCCTTTTTGTCCATTTGTCAGTTATCCCATTGTATTGATTGGAATAATGCTTCAGTTTTGTTTCACTCTAGCAACATTGTTAATAGAAATATTCTTGAGTCTGCTGTTATTCAACTTACAAATAACTTTAACATGAACAAAGGTCTTTTTCAACTCGATCCCGTTGTTTTGAATTCGTTCAGAACGGATTTAGACAAGAAGGGTAGAGTGCTAAACCTTTGGTAATTTTCCCTTATAAATTTGTATGCGCCCTTTACAATTTTTATTTTTCAATCTTTTTATTTTTTATTTTTTTTTTTTGTGACCTATATATCATTGAGGTATTATCTATAAAATTGGTTGTAAACAATCCATTTGATCTTGTGTTGAATTCGAGCAAAGTGCTAAAATTGGTAGTTTTCTCACAAATTTGTATGCTCCTCCCACAAATTTTATTTATATATATATATATATATATATATATAAATTTTTTTTTTTTTAACCCATATATAGTCTTGAACTCTTTATTTACTTCAATGTTCCTGAGGATGTCATTAAACGAAAGCGCTTGAGCACCACTCTGTTTCCTTTCCTTCTTGGTTTTATTCATCAAATATTTTTCACGTGTTACTTTCGTGAAATAATTTATATATATATATATATAATATATATATATATATATATATATATATATATATATATATATATATAGTAAGGTGCCCAGGCCTGGGACCCTGGGGGGCCTTGGTCTTTGCTGCCGGCGGGGGAGAACTTTCGACGCTGCAAGGGCCCCTTTTGAAACGGGGGTACCTACATGGGACGAGGCACCCATCCCCCGCCGGCATGCGCTTGGTCCCCTTGGGCCCCAGGTAATCGGTTCCCCGCGGCCCCGGGCGCGAAACAACAATAAAAATTTTCTTTATGGAAACACTTACAAATCTAATGGACCTCGTTGACGACCCGGCTTGTGCATCTGACCTCCCTCTGACTACCTCTTTGGACCTTGGGTCTGGTAAGGGCAGTCGGCAGCCCTCGCCCACCCCGTCTGCTCTTCTTGCCGACACCTCCTCTCCCTCTCTTCCCCAGGCTCGTGGCGCCGCTGCCCGACCCCCGCCAGTGGCGGATGGACCTGCAGTGGACCCCCCGACCCCTGGATCCCCCCATATTCCACGTCCCGATAGGGACCCACCTGCTTTTTCGCCCTCAGGTGGGAAGCCCGCGGCCCCGGTCGCCTCCCACTCCGGTCGGGCCTCATCGCCCCCGGCCCCCTCGGCCCCTGGGGGGCGTGGGACCCGACGTCGCCGTCCGCCTTTCTCGTCTCCCCGTCCCCTCGAAGTACCGGTGGTGTTTGGCCCGACGTCTTCGCTCGGCCTTAGGACGGTGGACAAGTTCCTCGTCCTCCGCCCCTCCTCCTCCAAGCCCCTCCCCACTAACTATGAACGCCTCTTTCGAGCGATCCATGGGGTGACGGGGACGGCTCGTTTTGACCTTCGGCCTCAGAGGGATGGCTCCATTCTGATAAGGTCGCGTTCCTCTGTCGAAACCTCTTCTCTGCTCGCTATCCCCAATGTCCTGGGCTGCGGGATTACGGTGTCCCCCCACCCCCGCCTCAATCAGTGCCAGGGCACAATTTACGCTGCTCGTCTTCTACCCATCCCGGTGGAAGACCTCCAGATTGACCTCGCCTCCCAGGGTGTTGTGAGGGTGTACCGCTTTCCCGACAGATCGCGATCCCCAACCGCCCCTTCTCCTCGCCTGCTCCTCACTTTCGACTCACTGGTGCCCCCCGTTTCGGTATTCTGGGGCTTTGGTGAGAGACGAGCGTGTGAATTCTCAGTACGACCATACGTGCCAGATCCTACGCGCTGTTTTCAGTGCAATAGGTTTGGCCACGGGAGCAGCTCCTGCCGTCAGCCGGCCCCGTTGTGTGTCCGCTGCGGCGGCCCTCCCCACCCCTTGCCCTGTACTGCTCCGCCTTCCTGCACGAACTGCCATGGACCACACCCTGCTTCATCCCGCTCTTGCCCGTCCTTCCTCTTTGAAAGGGAGGTTCGGGCCCTCTGTTCATCAGAGTTTCTCAGCGCTCGGGAGGCGCGGGACCGGTTGCGTGGTGCCTCGTACGCCGAGGCTCTCCGTTCTCGGACCCCGTCCTCACCGGCGGTTCCCAACGCGCCTCCACCCACCGTGTCCGCTACTCCCAGTCCATCCTCTGCCGCCCAGCGGACTCCTACCGCGTACCGCGGCTCCCCGTACTACCAGCGCGTCCCCACGTGCTCCCTCCGCGAACGCCGATGCTTCGTCGGTAACCCCCCCTGCCCCTTCTACGCCCTCTCCACCGGCGCCTTCGGCCACCCCCATTCCGGATCGTGACCCGCCGTCACCCATGCGGGCCGCACGACGGAGGGGTAGGGGCCGCAAGCGCCGCGCCAGTGGTGACCCCGAAAGTTTCGAAGCCATAAGCCTCGCATCACCTTCCTCTCCCAAACACAAACGCCCCCTTCGCCCTACCGCCCCGGTGTCCTCACCATCCCCACTGCGCAACCGTTATGCACGCTCCCCCCTGGTGTCCCCGACGGCCCTCGTGGTGGGGGCTGAGATACACCCCTCCGGCCCGGTCGATGGACCCACTGGAGGGGGAACTCGCCCGCCTGGTCGGCGTGGGTGGGACGTGCACGCCCCCGCGCTTGACCCGCCCCATCTCTCTCCTCGACCTGCCAATGCCTCTGGGTGAGGTATTATTTTCCACTCCCCCTCGTAGTCCTGCCTCCCCCGCACCTCCGGTGAAGGGAGGGGCATTCTGGATACCTCTCACATCCCCTTCTCTGCATCGCTCTTCCCCGGACGTCCGGGAGACTCCTCTTCTGGAGGACTTGCCGGCGTCTGGTTCCACATCGCCCCCTCGTCGGGGTGACCCTCGCCTTCGCCCTCGTTCGGCGTCCCTCGCTGAACTCCGGGGCTTTCCTATTCCCTCTTTAATCTCAGGCCGCCCGATCGGCCCACCCACCCCATAACCATCCTTTACGCTGACTTTCCTACCCCTCCCTATACCTCGCTCCTGCAGTGGAACATCCGCGGGCTCCTGGTAGGCCTCGAGAGTCTCTCCTCTCTCCTGGCCTCCAGGTGTCCGGCGTGTTTCTGCCTTCAGGAGACGATTCTGGGAACCCGTTCCCTCCCTCGAGTGTCCGGTTACTGCGGGCTCCCTTCCCCGCCTCTCGATGGGGCGGGGAGGGGGGGCGCCGCGGTCTTCGTGCACCGCTCCGTCCCTTTCCGCCCCCTCCCGCTCCGTACAGTCCTGCAAGCTGTGGCCGTGCGCCTTTCCTTGGGGCGCCAGCTCACGGTCTGCTCTCTTTACCTCTCCCCTAACGTACGCCCTCCACCCGATTCTCTCCGTGACCTAATTCTTCAGCTTCCCCGCCCTTTCCTGATTCTCGGGGACTTCAACAGTCGGGACCTGGCCTGGGGGGACGTTTGCTCCACCTTTCTCTCCGGGACCCTTCTCTCCCTTGTGGACGAGCTCGAGTTCACCTTTCTGAACGATGGCTCCCCAACCTGCCTTCACTCGGCCCACGACAGTTTCACCTGTATCGACCTTTCCCTGGTTTCCCTCGAAATCGTGACGGAGTTCACCTGGGAGGTCCTGCCGGATTCTTCCGGCAGTGACCATTTCCCAGTGTGTCTTACCCCGACCCGTCTCCTCCCCCCACCTCTGTCCGCCCGAGCAGACTGGGCCTCATACGCGAGGGGCACGGCGATCTCGCCATCAATTCCTGCCTTTCCCTCCGTCAGTGAGGCCCTCGCCTTCCTCGAGAGTAAGATCCTCTCGGCTGCCGCCAGTTGCATCCCCCGTACCTCTGGCTCCCCCAGGCCGCGAAGCGTCCCATGGTGGACCCCAGAGTGCTCCCATGCCGTTCAGGAGCGGCGCCGTGCCGGCCGCCGCTTCTACCGGACCCGCCAGCTGGAGCACAAGATAGAGTTTCAGCGCCTGAAGGCAGTGGCCCGTCGGGTCCTGAAACTGGCCCGGCGTACCTCCTGGCGGAGTTACGTGTCCGGTATCTCCTCCTCGACTGCCCCCTCGACTGTTTGGCGCAAGGTGCGTAGCTTTGAGGGGACCCGTGTCCCCCCTCGACCCCCGGTGCTTCGGGTCGGGGACGACGAGTTCGTCTCCGATCCGGAGGCCGTCCCGAACGCACTCGCGGCGCACTTCGCAGCCATCTCCAGTTCCGATTCCCCCTATTCCCGCCGCGACCCACCGGATTTTCTACCTCATAGGGATGACCCCTATAATCACCTCTTCCGCATGACGGAGCTTCGGGAGGCCCTCCGCCCCCGACACTCGTCCGCACCCGGCCCCGATAATATCCCCTATGACTTGTTACGGCACCTCCACCCCTCTGCTCTCAGCTTTGTACTGGACCTCTATAACCGGATTTGGTTGGAGGGTTCATTCCCGGACCGGTGGCGTGAGTCCATCGTCGTCCCCATCCCGAAGCCCGATAAAGACCCCTCACTCCCGTCGAACTATCGCCCCATTTCCTTGACATGCTGCGCCTGCAAGGTTATGGAGGCGATGGTCGCCTCGCGGCTGTCCCTTACTCTGGAGGCGAGTGACCAATACCCTGCTACCCAGGCTGGTTTCCGGCGCTTCCGGTCTACCACCGACCCCCTCCTCCTCCTTAGCCACGACGTGCAGGAGGCTTTCTCCCGGCGTCACTTTGTACTCGCCGTCTTTTTCGACCTCCAGAAGGCCTACGATACTACTCGGCGGAGCGCGGTCTTTGACTGCTTACGCTCCCTGGGTTTCGTAGGCTTTCTCCCCTCCTTTATTTATAACTTCTTGTCCGCCCGTTCTTTCCGCGTCCGCATCGGTTCTACCCTCTCTGACCGCTTTCCGTTGGAGAAGGGTGTCCCTCAGGGTAGTGTCCTTAGCGTCCTGTGTTTCTCACTAGTGATGAACACAGTCGCTACGGTCCTGCCTACTTCCGTTCGTAGCTCCCTCTATGCCGATGACCTGGCTATCTATTGCTCTGGCCGCCTCCCGTCTTTGGCTGAACGTCGACTCCAGCTAGCCATCAACGCGGTGGTTCGCTGGGCGTCCTCGGTTGGCTATGCTTTCTCACCCTCTAAGTCTTCCAGTATGCTTTTCCGTCCTCGGCGCCTCCGTCTGTCGCATACCTTCGCCCTTACCCTTGCCGGCACTCCTCTTCCCCTCGTCCCATCCGTTCGATTCTTGGGTATGACCCTCGACGAATTTTTCGGTTGGGTTCCACACCTTAGGCGGTTGCGGCAATCATCTCGCCGCACCCTCTCCCTTTTTAGTCACCTGTCCCACATGACTGGGGTGCGGACAGGTGTACTCTGCTGCGCCTGTACGCCTCCCTGGTGCAATCCCGCATCGACTACGGCTGTGTGGTCTACAGCTCCGCCTCCTCTCCGGCACTCCGTATGCTGGATCCTCTTCTCCACCGTGGCCTTCGCCTGGCGTCGGGTGCCTTCCGCTCGTCCCCTGTCGCTAGTCTTCAGGTGGACTGCGGACCCCCCCCCCCCTGCCCCTTCGCCGGGGCCTTCTCATGGCGAAGTGTTACCTTCGCATCTGCCGCCTCCCGAGGTCCCTACTCTTCTCCGCGATCTCCCAGGCGCTACCCCGGCCTGACATGTGGCATTTCACTGCCTCCTTGGCCGACGTTTTTTCGTCCCTGGGGATCCCCCCACCCTCTATTCTGCCGTTCTCCTTTGACCTGTCGCCCCCCTGGCTGACCACCCCTATCTGCCGCTGCCAGGCGCTCCGTGGCCTGCGTAAGGAGTCTCCTCCTACCGTCCTCCGGTCTTCTTTTCTGGCCCATCTTCCCATACACTGGGACGATGTTCCCGTCCACACCGACGGCTCGCGCTCCCCTGCAGGTGTCGCGGCCGCCGTCTTCTCTCCGTCGCTGTCACCTACCTCCCGGGGTATCCCCCTGCCGGTTCAGGCCTCCATCTTTTCCGCAGAGCTCTTTGCCCTTCTGGAAGCCCTCCGTCTGGTATCGGGTTTTTCGCGGTCTTCCTGTACCATCTTTTCGGACTCGCTGAGCGCTATGATTCCCCGGACCCCCTCGTACGCATTATACAACAGGAGTACCATGTCCTGCACACCGTTCACCGGATCCGGGTCACCTTCTGTTGGGTTCCTGCCCATGTCGGTGTTTCCGGTAATGAGGCGGCTGACCGCACAGCCCGGTCCGCCGCCTCGATGCCTCCCCTCCCCCGCCCGCTCCCCTTCTCTGACTATGTGCAGGTCTTTCGGTCCCTCTACGACCGCATATGGCAGCAGTCCTGGGACGATGCCACCAGAAATAAACTCTGGTCTATCCGCCCCCGCCTGTCATATTGGGCGTCCTCTTTCCACCGCTCCCGACACAAAGAGGTCGTCCTTGCGCGGCTTCGCATCGGCCATACGCGCCTCACGCACGGCTATCTTATGTCCCGGCAGGAGGCTCCTTGTTGCGCCTCCTGCCAGTCGCCCCTCACCGTCTTTCACATCCTTGTGGAATGCCCCACCCTGTCGTTAGTACGTCGTCGCGCCTTCCCGTTCCTCTCTGATTTCCCCCTCCCCGATCGTTTACGTCTTATGCTCGCTGAGAGCCCTCCCTTCTCGCTTGACCGTCTTTTCCTTTTCCTCTCCCAATCTCGCCTCCTCTCTGAGCTTTAGGTGACTTCTCACCCGTCGTCCGCGGTCCTCCCACTTCTAGTGCCTTTCCCCCGTCTCCGTTTCTCTTTCTCATATTCTGCTTCGCCATGATATCCGCTAGCGTATAGCAGGAAATGGCGGTAAACGCCCCAATACAAAATATATATATATATATATATATATATATATATATATATTCCAAATTATTAAGCAGATTGCATTTTCTCCAATGTTTTCAAAAGTTTTTCACCGATTTCAATGAAATTTATCGCAAATAATTACTATATATAACAGCACTGATGGTATTCATTTCGATAAAATATTTTGATAATTAAAATAATTTTTTTTTATTAAAAAATATGTAAAATATGATGATCCGAATTATTAAGCAAGTATTCTATTTACGGATCTAAATGGTGAAAATGGGTAAGAAGAAGGATTTAACACTAACTGAGAAAAGAAAAATAGTCAAGTTACTCGCTGAAAATGTAAAATCTATTGAAATTGCGAACCAGTTTGGCAGAGCTTATCGAACTGTAAACAAGTTTGTAGCGGAGGGTACCAAACAGGCAGCGAAGTGATAAAGGAGCTATAAGAAAAGTGACAAGGCGCCAGATATCTGTAATCAAGCGCAAATTGCAAAGCATCCATTGTCCTCGAGTAAAGAGGTTTTTGAGCAGGCTGGCATACATAATGTACCAAGAACATTTCGATGTGGCATCCTCCAAACAATTGGCAAGACGTGTAAACCTACGATTCAGTCACCATTAACACCCAGATACAAGAAGCAGCGTGTTGAATGGGTGCGTCAGTACGTGAAAACAGATTTTAATACTGTATTGTTAACCGATGAATGAAGAGCAACCCTTGAGGGATCTGATGGTTGGTTCTTCTAGGGTACAAATTGAAAGCGGCGCAGCCATGCTCACTACTTGTACGATATGTGACAGCTACGAGTAGCCTAAATAATCCTATAGATCTCAGTTTGGCTCGTTATTACGAATATATATTATATATACTATATTATCAGTAAAATAAAAAGTGCGGATACTTATTGAAGTACCTTCGTGTGTGTGTGTGTGTGTGTGTGTGTTGTGTGGTGTATATGGGATGAATTTCACAATTAAACACGTGAAATGAATGAATGCTGCAAACTTCTCAGTGGTTTTTCTTTCCTTGCATATATTGTGTGTATATATATATATGGTATGTGTGTATATATTATTATTAAAATATATATATATTTTTTTTTTTTTTTTTTTATTGGGGTTGTTTAACCTCCTTCGCAACATCTAAGCTCATATGACGGAGGGGACCTACAGCTTTACGTGGGATCCGAACCACGGGTCGCTACATAATCTGGGCGTGGAGGACGGTCTCCCATCCAACTACTACCCAGACCCAATGTCACTTAACTTCGCTGATCTTCGGGAAGCGGTGTTACGACATTGGCCACGACGTAGCCTATATATATATATATATATATATATATATACACACCATTTTTTCAGTGGTTAGGTGCACTGTTTATATGAGGCCCTCCTAGGAAGAAGTGGCTAAGCGACAAAATTAAAAAACTTCAGAAAATGTAGTTAAATGTTGTACCAATTTGAAAGTGGAATAACTTGTACTTTTGAAGATATTTCGACGGAATATCTTCAAACGTTATTTAACTTTCAAATTGGTACAACATTTAACTACATTTTCTGAAGTTTTTTCATTTTGTCGCTTAGCCACTTCTTCCTCGGAGGGCCTCTTATATAAATTTATAGTCACCAAGTGTTAGTCTGCTTTGTGGTGAAGTAATGATGTAGCCAGAAAATAATCCTGTAAATTTAATGACCCTGTAGCCATATGCAGGAAATAAAATAAGTAGAACAGATCCGTTCTTTGGAACTTTTATTAGTGCGTAGATTGTACAACACTAGAAACATCGAGAGGCGAAGTTAACATTAAAAAATGTATGATGATCGGCTCGTATCTTCCTTTCTTCCGTTTTTAACGTTTTCTAAATAATAGTTTCTCCCCGCAGAAGATCTGTTCTTACGAGAACATTTTGGACATCAACCGACTCTACACGAACAATATTCACTTAATGGCTCAGAGGTACGGCATTGAAGCTGCTCAGCGGTGCATCATTAAGGAAATACGGGAAGTGCAGTCCGCCTACGATATTAAGGTAAGGTATCGGCCACCTCGTTTGACGTCATGCAGGGCAGAGTGAACGTAAAATAAACTCGTATAATAAATGAGAGAGAGATTCCTAAAATTTAAAACTTGAAGACTCGTTACGGAATTTGCTAACAAGATGATCTGGAGTAGGACGTAGGTAGGCAGTAGTAGCGTCATAAAAAGTATAGGAATTGCGAAATGACAGTGAGGCAAAGGTAGGCTCGGAGCAACTTTGCTTTTACTACCGAAATGTTGATTATCACAGTCCGTTTTTGTTTCTCTCTTAAATTGTATAAAAGCGTAGTTCCATTAATGAAAGTTTTATTTTCTTATGCTGTAAAAACAAAAACAGATCACTTTTATGAGTTCTAATGCAAAAATGTTACTCAGACGAATAAAAAATTAACACCATTTCGGCTAGAATCCATTAGTCATCTCGGGTCCGAGTTAAAAAGAAGCGAGAAATGTCACGCTATCGCCGTGACGATCAAAAAATAACTGAGCCCACAGTCTTTAAGAGGCATGAGATACTGTATCCAAATTCAGAATTCGTCATACGTACGATGCAATGACGTCAAGAAGGCGAATCCGGAAGATAAAATTATCGAGATTATAAATTAAAATATTATACGAGTATATGAAATGTAGCATATTTTTCCCGATTTGATAATTTGAAAGATTTTTCTCTCATTTAGCTTCGAGGACAACTGATGGATATTTAGTCTAACAACGTCAATTCATTGCTTCACTTGAGTCGCTTGGTTTGATTGATTTTGAAGGCACTGTTATTTTAGTGTAATTTATAGTTCATTCAGTTAAGGGTGGTAATTCCTCTTGACAGTTCAATTATGAATAATTTATAGCGCTCGCGAAGACATTCGATCACTATGACAAATTGCTAAGCTTACTCCCGAGATAAGATATTGGACTCTAACCGTTTCATTATCACGTGATGCTGCCATTGGTCCTATTTGACAGCTCCAACTTACTTTCATTAATATAGATCACTTCGACGAGAGTATTCCATGCATAGCTGTTAAAAGGCTATAAATCAGAGCTGTTCCCGGCAGCAGACGGGACAGTTTATAAATGTTTAACTTTTTATTAAATCTTATTCAACCAAAACTGGATAAACCCATAGGAGAATGTGCAAATAAAGTATGCTTTTCGGTAATTCTTTCTTTAGCTCATTGGTTCATAATGGAAAATCATTAGATAGCATATTTTGACACGTGTAATATATATTTATATTTATAAAATACAAAAAGCTGGATAGGAATATATATTTAATTATTTATACATCAGAACAAGGGGTTACGAGAGAGGACCAGGAGCAAGCAAAAATGTTGATGGCTCTCACAAACGAGTTTATGCTGACGCAGGAGATAACAGAAAATACCAGAAAAAATAACTGTCTAGATCTGGTATTCACGAATAACACGAACTTTATTGCTGATATAAAAATAACCCCAACTATTATCTCAGACCACAACATAATCGAGATACCAACAAATATGGTGACAACGTTAAAAGACAAAAAACATACCGAAGAAAGAAGCAAATTTGGAACTTTTAACTTAAACTCCAAGAATATAAATTGGGAAGCAATTAAATCACACACGGCCCAAATAGAGTGGGGAACAGTTTTAGAGAATAAAACAACTGAAAAAATGCTAACAACCTTGGAAGAAAAGACGCTGAGAATTTTAGAAAAATATGCTCCAAAATCACAGCCAAAAGGAAAGAGGAACTGGCTTGAGAGGCAAAAGAGAAGAATATTCCGCAAAAGAAAGAGAGTGGAGGCGAAGTTAGCCAACTGTGGAGATGACAATGCCAGGAAAGTAATAAAAGAAAAACTGGAAGGTATCGATAAGGAAATACAAACCCTGATTAAGGGCCATAGAGAAAGGGAAGAGGAGAAGCAATAAAGGAAAATCCAAAATACTTTTATAGCTATACGAAAAGGAAAACAAAAACGCGCACCACTATCGGGCCCCTAATGAAAGGAAATAATGAACTAACAGACGATATAAGAAAAATATCTGAAACATTGAGAACCCAGTATAAATCGGTTTTCAGTACCCCATAAAGTGACAAAGCGATACCTGACATAGATGCATTCTTTGAAGAGAAATTGTAAGGAGATTGTAAAACTGATTTTGATTAGAGACACAAAATCAGATAGCGATAAACAAAGCAAAAGGCGCCGCGGGACAAGTACTAAGAGCGTTCAAAAGAAGGGACAAGACTAATGATTCCCCTGCTGAAAACACTGATCATACCAAAACTTGAATACTGGTCAGTCTTGACGTCCCCATATAAAAAGGAAGAAACTAATAAACTAGAAGAAACTCGGGAGACATTTCACAGCCAAGATTGATTGCTGCAAAGAGCTCAACTACTGGGAAAGACTACGTAAACTAAATCTCTACTTCCTAGAAAGAAGAGAAAGAGGTACACCATAATTTACACTACGTTCCAAATTATTAAGCAAATTGCATTTTCTCCAATGTTTTCAAAAGTTTTTCCCCGATTTCAATGAAATTTGTAGCAAATAATCACTATATATAATAGCATTGATAGTATTCATTTCGATAAAATATTTTGATAATTAAAATAATTATCTCATTTTATTGAAAAATATGTAAAATATTGTGTTCCGAATTATTAAGCAAGTATTCTATTTACGGATCTAAATGGTGAAAATGGGTAAGAAGAAGGATTTAACACTAACTGAGAAAAGAAAAATAGTCAAGTTACTCGCTGAAAATGTAAAATCTATTGAAATTGCGAACCAGTTTGGCAGAGCTTATCGAACTGTAAACAAGTTTGTAGCGGAGGGTACCAAACTGAGGCAGCGAAGTGATAAAGGAGCTATAAGAAAAGTGACAAGGCGCCAAGATATCTGTAATCAAGCGCAAATTGCAAAGCATCCATTGTCTTCAAGTAAAGAGGTTTTTGAGCAGGCTGCATACATAATGTACCAAGAACATCTCGATGTAGACTCCTCCAAACAATTGGCAAGACGTGTAAACCTACGATTCAGTCACCATTAACACCCAGGTACAAGAAGCAGCGTGTTGAATGGGCGCGTCAGTACGTGAAAACAGATTTTAATACTGTGTTGTTAACCGATGAATGAAGAGCAACCCTTGAGGGATCTGATGGTTGGTCAAGAAGATGGATTGCTGAGGGTCAATCTCTACCATGGAATGAGGTTTTCTTTTAGAAAGTTTGTGTAAGACTGGGCATTCATTTTTACACCATCAGGCACTCTGTATGGGACAGCTACTTCATTGCCTATCAATCCTGCCCAAAACATGACACTACCTCCACCTTGTTGGCGTCTTAATCTCGATGGTAGAAACAGGGCTGTGGAGTCGGTCAATTTTGAGTGGAGTCGGAGTTGGAAGTGCATAGTTGGATGGAGTCGGAGTCGGTGCAAATCCTTCAACTATAACCATAGCAGCCTAGGCCTAGGCCTAGCTCAATTTTATGAATAAAATAGATTTAACCTAATGTTTTAATATATAATATATAAATATAGTTTCTTATAATTAATAAGGATTATAATTAATTAATTAACATAATTAATAATAAGGAAATTTAAAAATTTTGTACTAGCAACCCTAAGTCTTTTTCAGATTTTTAGATTTCAATTTGATAAGTAATGATAACAGCGTAATGTCACATCAGAAGTATAAATCTGCTGTTTTTTAATATTTTTCACTCGCTGCTGATGGAAAATATTACGTATGTCAGTGCCAAAAGGGCACTGATGATCAGGAAAAAATGTGATGCCAAAATTAGTGCCTTCGTGAAGGATCCAATGATCCAACAAGAGCAGGAAATCTAAAACACCACCTTCAACGGCATCATCCAAAGGATTACAAAATTGTGAATGAAAAGGATGATGAAAGAAAGAAGAAGGCTGATGACAATTCAAGCACAAGTTCTCGTCAAACTACTGTCACAAAATATTTTATGAGTGAAAAAGTCAGTGACCATGACAGCAGACAAATTTAAAGCATGCATAATTGAAATGGTTGTAAAGAATTCTCTCCCTCTAACATTTTTTTCAACCCCGGCTTTTGCTAATCTGAATGGGGAAATGGCAAATATCGGAGTCGGAATGTTAAAATTTTTGGAGTCGGAGTTGGAGTCGGCAAATTTTATCACCGACTCCACAGCCCTGGGTAGAAATTGGCTCTCAGCAATCCATCTTCTTGACCAAACATCAAGCCCCTTAAGGGTTGCTTTTCATTCATCGGTGAACAATACAGTATTAAAATCTGTTTTCACGTACTGACGCGCCCATTCAACACGCTGCTTCTTGTACCTGGGTGTTAATGGTGACTAAATCGTAGGTTTACACGTCTTGCCAATTGTTTGGAGGATTCCACATCGAGATTTTCTTGGTACATTATGTATGCCAGCCTGCTCAAAAACCTCTTTACTTGAGGACAATGGATGCTTTGCAGTTTGCCCTTGATTACAGATATCTGGCGCCTTGTCACTTTTCTTATAGCTCCTTTATCACTTCACTGCCTCAGTTTGGTACCCTCCGCTACAAACTTGTTTACAGTTCGATAAGCTCTGTGAAACCTCTTCGCAATTTCAATAGATTTTATATTTTCAGCGAGTAACTTGACTATTTTTCTTTTCTCAGTTAGTGTTAAATCCTTCTTCTTACCCATTTTCACCATTTAGATCCGTAAATAGAATACTTTCTTAATAATTCGGAACACAATATTTTACATATTTTTCAATAAAATGAGAATTATTTTAATTATCAAAATATTTTATCGAAATGAATACCATCAATGCTGCTATATATAGTGATTATTTGCTACAAATTTCATTGAAATCGGGGAAAAACTTTTGAAAACATTGGACAAAATGTAATTTGCTTAATAATTTGGAACGCAGTGTATATACGGAAAATGATCGAAAAACTGGTACCAAACCTCAAACTAAACCCAATTACCATCCAAACAACAGTGGAAAATAGGAAAGGCAGAATGTGTAGTGTTCCCAAATTAAAGGCCCGACAAGGGACCTCTTCAACAGGTCAGGGGTCCCAAGACATTTTAACCAGATTCCAAAAGACCTCAGAAAGTTACAGGGGTCAAAGTTGAAGTCTTCAAAAGAAAACTAGATGCCTGGCTCAGAACGGTACCAGATGAGCCGGGTGTACCTGGCTTTGTACGATGGAGAGCGCAAGAAAGCAACTCGCCCTTCCACCAAGCTAGGCCAAGAGGCAGGGCCACCAGCTTCACCTTCGTGTGAAGAGAAACCAAAGCACGGAACCGCAACGAGGTTAACGAGGTTATACTTCAATGTTCCATCAATTTGTTGTGAACCTTGGAGGCCCATAAAATTATTCACCTTTTTACCTCATTTATCCGAAGTCCTTTTTTTACGTACGCCTTATATTTGCAGGTTGATTTTAGGCACCTGTCTCTCTTGGCCGATTACTTCACCTGTGAAGGAGTATACAAAGCTTGCTCTAGGAGTGCCATCGACACGTGTTCGTCTCCCATTCAGAAAATGTCCTACGAGACCTGCTTCAAATTCCTGAAGAACGCGTTATTGCAAGGTAAAGTGGAAAATGAGTATCAATATTGCGTGCGTGTGTGGTGTAACTGGGTTCAGTCGTTATCCGCTCTCTTCAATAACCGGAAATAGTTCCTCGTTAATGTTTGTAATGTCCATATAAATAAGGTATTTCTCATTATTTATACGTGAATATTGTTCAGTGGTAATTTAGAGTATTTCCTTCAAAAAACTGATGCGCAAAACCAACAGTTCTGTTTTAATACCGTAGAATTTATAGACCGCACGTTGCGCTTTCATCGAGTGCTTATCGCAAAAGATACACATGAACAGGTGCTGTAAACCCCTTTTTAAAAAGATTAAGAAACGGATTCACAATATCGAGATTGAATGGGAGAAAGGTTACTACGAGTGTAGTAACTTCGATGAGTATAATCAGTCATGCTACTCGAGTGATAACGGAGACTTATTTCCGTACGCGTAGCATTGCGATATACGCGGGAGTTCGTCTCCACACTGCCTAGACTACTTTACGAGGATGAGTGATCAGACGCCTAAATTTATCTGATGGCGTATCTTATTATAGAAAATTTTTCAGCATTTAGATTAGGATTTTAAATGATAGTTATTTATAGTATCTTACCCTGTAATGACTCAGGATTGGACGAAATGTTATCTTAGTGTAGCCTATATTCAGAAGCGTTCTTTATAGTTGAATGGCCATGATTGTGTATTGCAGTTTTCCTCTTAATTATAAGCTTAGTTACGAGTAACTTTATTCATTTATCGTCAGATTTGCGTGAAACTAAGAAATAACCTAGGTTGTTTTATAATTTTGTTCCTTGTTGCCTAAGTATCTTATATCAGTAACATGCATAGAAAGCTCGTAAATTAGTACTAGTATTTTTTCTTTCTTGGTTCACTTCCTAGTGACTTCGTACACTCGTTTGAAGTTACTGACCTCATTCGTTGTCTGTTCGAAATGAATAGTAGAAAACTACATACCTCAGAGAGTTGCGGGCTAACAAAGACCCTAAGATCCACTCTAAGTTAGCCCAAGAAAGAAGTTGAGGAAAAGAAACGGAAAAAGCAAATAAAAATAAAAAATACTAAAAATTCATGCCACTTATAGGCGTGTAAAGCTTTCGTGCAGGAATGGTAGTTGTAGGAAAGTATAGAACAGACAAAGCTCTCCCTCCGCAAGTATTGAAGTGCTGCTGCTGCGACGGTCCCTTTTTATACCTCTTGTAGGCTACATTTCTATCTGCGATTGCTCTTCCCATATTTTTAGCCCATCATTTAGGCTGTGCATTAAATTTACTTCTTAACTCTCCTTCTACCTCTCCTAGGTACACAGCGCGTGTCCAAATTTATAAATAGATTCTTGAAATTATCCCACATGCTAAGAGCACTATCTACTGCAAACAGTTCATCCTACTTTATTAATCTTAATGAAGCTCTCTATTCATCGAAACTTGCTCTCCCAAAGTCAGGCACCTTAATGTTGTTTAATTCTCTAGAAGTTTCAACATTAACCGAAAAACTATCATAATTTGATCATTATTACAGAAAGCTTCTCCGACGTCTACATTCTGAACTAAATTTTCATTAGTAGTTAAAGCTAAGTCTAAAATATTCTCACCCCACGTCTGTTCTAATACTTTATGAAAAAGAAAATTAACTTTTAAAAAAATCTATCAAACGTGTACCCTCAGCATCGCTATTGAAGGTGTTAAAATTAATGTTTTGCCAGTTAAAGTACCTGACTATAATCGATTCCGTATGCGTAACTATTGCATTTAAATGTTATACATTTCGACGTCTAATTCTACTCCTTGTGAAGGAGGCCTGTATACAACCCCAAAATTAAAGACAAGTTGTTCGCATTAATTCCTGAAATAATTATATCTAATGGTTCCGTATATACACGGGTTTAAACTTTAAACTGAGATATCTCTTTGCGTAGCCCATGTTTTTGGCTCGACTCGTAACTGGGCGCTCGCGCAGTTAACGGGTTAAATTTCCCTGAGGCCGACTAGTTGCATTTCCCAAACGAGCAGGAACTATGTCGTCTTATCTATGTTTTACTTAAATCCTCCTCGCTTTTTTATCAATTAACATCTCGAGTCGCGCATTTCCTATTTCATTCAAGTGAACGGCTGTCTTGAATGAATAAATCTGCTGAATTAAAATTTGACCAAAAGTTTATGAATTCTACCCCTTTAAAGACTCGCATCGCTTCTAATTTAGTGATGAAATAAATTGCTTTCCTAAAGTCTGATTCTTTTTAATACCAAAACGCCTCTCCCACTGCATTGAGGTCGCGTCAGGAACTGGCAGGAAGCGCCTCAATCGTTCACATTCACTTCATCAGCTGACATGACAATAATGTACCTGCCGCAGGGCAACATTATCCACAGCCCAGCCTCGCAGACTACTCCACGGTTTACTCAGACCGCTTCATACACCCTGAGTCGGCACATTGCCAGCCCGTCACCCCCCGTATACCACATCGCTCCACGTTTTTCTATCTAGCGCGCCTTTCACCCTCCCAGACGTCCAGGCTCCGCTGACCCAAAGCCTCCCTCACCCCATCCTTCCCCCTCCGCCTCGGTCTACCCCTCCCCCTTTCCCCCTCCGCCTCGGTCTACTCCTCCCCCTCCGACACGTAAATCCTCTTTAGCATCCTCTCCTCACTTGTGACATGCCAGGATGTGATATGCCAGCAAAAAAAAAAAAAAAAAAAAATTAGACTAACACGAACTTAGATGTAGCTCGCAGCGTAAACTAACCCACTTTTTGTTACTTTTTTTTTTCTTTCTCTCTCCTTATTTGCATGTCTAGTTTGCATGGTATGATAGTGTTTGAATTAAGAATGTGTTGCATGGTTTGTAATGCGTTCTTATTTTACTACTTTTCATTTTTCACCCCTTTCCGGCAGAGTGGGCTGCATCCTCTACCTCCCTATGGAGTCGAGGACCGGTCTGCGACAGCTGGAAATATTCTTTTCGACTATTTTTCTGACTTGTCGGCAGTGGCCGGCGGATGATGATGGTGTCTTTCTCTTTTTCTGAATGGATTTTAACCCACGAGTGATAGGTTTTGCTACTTACTTAACCCCTTATTCTCTTCTTTTAACCCCTTGCTTTCTTCTTCTTTCTCTCGGGCTAACCTTAGAGTGGATCTTAGGGTCTTTGTTAGCCTTAGCATCTGTAGATCCTCTCCATATGCTTAAACCATTTTAACACCTCCTCATCCGCTCTTCTCACGAGACTCTTTCGACTCCCACACCTCTCACACGGATGACCGTGTTTCTCACATGATCAATCTGCCTCACCCCACATATCGTCCTCAAGCATTTCATTTCCAGTACATCCACCCTTTTCCTTCCTTTCGCATTCGCCACCCATGCTTCCCATCCATACAACACTGTTGGCACTACTATACCTTCACACATACCCATCTTCGCACCCAGACACTGCTCTCTCCTTCCACACAGTCTATTTCTTTTATAAATTTTCGGTAGAACCCCAAAAGTTCAAATGTTGTTCGAATTATCTTTCAAAAATTTAATGAAATTTTGGTATTTTGCTAGCAAATATTGTCCTACCACTAAATCGTTCCCTCCAACATGAGAAATCAAAAGCGGATTTGCAGTATCTAACTTTAAATTCCTTACGCATATTCTCTTTCGTTTTACTCAATTTCTTAAACAGAATTCACTATCCATATGCCTAGCAATGGATGAGGCTATCAGAACCGTTTCATTTTCGTTATCTATAGTTTACAGTAGACTAAATTAATTTTGACAGTCCAACTAAAAACTCGACGACGCCTTAGACTTAGACTGTTTCTAACCAAAATAAAATTATCATCGGCTGTTATTGCTATTCGATTGAAGTTCACCGGTAATTTTAGCTACTTTTGCGTCCCTAACCTAACCTAACCAAGTTTTTTAAGTTATCCTGAATTAGTTTAATGCGATCGTATAATTTACCCACGGGATTCGAAGAGCCAATTAAGGATGGTGAATTTCAAACACTACTTTCATGTATGTGTTCATCCAGATAAATATTGCGAGTAAAATGGAACGCACAGATCGCGTATTCTTTTTAAACGGCATTTTTACTAATTTCTAAAATAAATATTTATCACGTGATATTTTACTTCAAAATATTAAACACCGCTGGATGGAAAAAAAAATTTCACAAATTTCAATAAAGAATGTCCAAATATCTTTCAAAATATATAAAATCAAGCAAGAGATCCGGAAGGCACGTCTTTACATCAAAGCTGCGCATGGCTGAATGAGGCACGTCTTTACGACAGGGCTGCGGAAGGCTGAATAATTTAACCCAAAACGTAAAACCTAGTATTTGTGACTTCGGCCTTAGACATGGCTTCAGTGTGTGGCAGGTTTCTTAGCTAATGATCCATGTGATTGATCAGCCTTTTAACGGTGTAACTTCGAAGGGGCTTTAAACCGTTGGTTCCCATAACTATCGCTCTCCTACACACTACAAGGTACTTTAGGTATGGTTATATAGACTTCACATAGACTCTTGTACACACAAGAACATAGTTGGCTTTCTGATTTAAGCAACAACAGCCTCGACTTCGAATAGGGATTTAATTCCTCAGTTTAATTCCTTTTCTTTGCAGGTTTGGCTGATAATATGTCTTCGCCTTCAGCTAACATCTTGGTCGGCCAACCCATCAAAGTGGGTACGAATTGTATGGATATTATATCCAAATTAACGATCGACGCTCATTAAACAGTGTTGTTCGGAAGTTGTGGTTTTTATCCTTATTTACTTGATCAGAAAATGAGAAAGGAAGTTGATACTTCGAGATACAGTTGGTCCGTGATGAGTCTGTCTTCCTTTAAGATTTGCTCGATGACTGGAGAAGTTCTACTGAAATGTTGGAATGAACTCGTTTCGAACTTTTACTGTCATTTGTCATAAGGATTATGATAATATAAACCTAATTACGTGCATTTTTGAGGATTTTGTGTGGCTCTCGCTCGACCGATATCAGTGGTTGATAGTTTTTGGCCTGTTGTTTTTTTTACGAATATGGCTGCTGTCCATTACGGGGAAAGTAGCACTTTATTCTGCGTTTTTGATAGACTCGCATATTTGCCTCAAGGGACATAGATCGTTGGGTTGTTTGCAACTACACTGTGTGTTACGTGTTTTGCTTCTGAAAAGGACTCCCACGCACTCGATAGATGGTGGGACATTTTCTCATATTGGCTTTGGACAGTTCAGAACTGGGTTTCACGCGTTGAAACCTCTGTTTTCTATCAATTTTCCAGTATCCTTTTCATTATCAACTGTAAAAGTCGTGAACTAATTGTTTCTACACTTCAAATAAGTAATCAGATTGTGTGCACGTGACTTTAGAGACGCTTAATAAATATGCTTTGATTAAAAAAGGCAGGATAATTTAACAGGATTTTGTATCTAGGTATTAGTTTGCAAAAACTATCCTCGATCTAGAGACATTAATAGATCGACTTCTGTATACTTGTTATCTTTTATGGTTTTGTATAATGTAGAATGGAGGAATTGGGGTAAATGGTCAACTCAAAAATATACGAATTTGAATAAGTAAATTTAGCATCGTAAACTAATCGGTATGGGTATATAATATTTGACTATATTGTATAAAGATTAGTTTACAGTGGTAAAATTATGAATTCAAATATATATTTGAGTATCCCAATTCTTCCATTCTACGGTGGATAAAAGGGTATTTCCTCTGGTAAATGGGAAACAGAGTCAGTTCTAAAGTACTGAATTTCGGATGTGTATTAATAGGCCGGGTCGAAATCTAGTCAAAATGATTTTTTTTTAGATGGGCACTATGTGGGGTTTATGAAATGATATCCTGACGAACATACTCCAAAAGAAAGTTTATGCTCCCCTCCGTACCACTAGCAGTCTAGCATACTCCCTCTTATTTTTGGCTCCACCCCCAAATTAAAAATGGTATCATAAATCAAAATGGAGATCATTTAGAGCATTTTTTTATAGAGATGCCCCCCCCCCCCCCCCCCCCCCCCCCCTTAAAATTGCATAATATACCTCATGTGCAATTTTCAGGCAATTATCCAAGAAATTTCAAATCCTTGAAAAATTGCCGCATCCCCAAAAAGTGTTATCAGTATATAGAAAAGGGTGACATAAACTTTAGTTTGGAGTACTGATTGCCTAGGAGACCAATTCATAAACCTCATATAGGCCTAGTATATTTGTCTGAAAAGAAGACAATTAGTCTATTGTACCATTTATTACACAAAACAGCTTTGAAGTAAAAAAAAATTTATTTATTTATTAACCTTCACGATTCCACTAATTACTTGTGGATGTGCCTTGGCCCCATTGGCTTTTCCATTCAAACTGTGGCAGTCTTTTTCTTGATTCCAGTTGATTGAGGATAAATTTGTGCCGATTGTCGTAGCCAATCCTTTGTTCTGATGCTTTTGTCACTAAGTTCACTGCACTTTCCACGCTTTGACTGGCATGAAAAGGCAGCAATTTTCAAGGGTTCTGTTCTTGTATGCAGTAGCTCTTCATTGCTGAAATTCCTTATCAAAGGTGGAGGATTGATAGCTTCCTTTCTCCAGTCAATCATCTCATAGTAGTCTTTGGAATCGAAATTTAGAGATTTAGGAAGCTCAAAATTTCGTGTGCCACTGAAACGTGTCCGACTGAGAAGTATCTTCTGAAGAGCATCTTCTCTGACATGTTGTCTGCTATCAGTAAGCATTGACAGTAGGATAGCTTCGGGATTGGCAAAATAGGCATTATTACGGAACGCCGGTTCCATAATAATGCGATGTTTTTCTTCCAATCCTCACATCAAGACAATCAAATGAAAAAAATCCGTGCTCCGTCAGTAGCTTTAGGATGGGATTTGATATGAAACCATCCAGGAGCATATGATTTCATGACGATGGTTACCAGTTCTTTCAGATTTTGTTCGGGATGCAAAGTCGATACATATAAACGAAGAATCCGGTTTGCTCGGGTAATCCAGCGAGCATGATGAATGGCACCTGGAGACCTGCGGGCTAGACTTTCAGATACCCATCCAGATTGCACTGCTAGGCACATATCATAGAGATACTTTTGATCACTGCTCAACTCTCTCACGACATTCGGTGGTATATCTTGGACGTTGCCCTGAACTGGTGAAAATGCCACTAAGTCTGAAATGGTTAAATCACATTTCAATTTGGCTCCAATTGAACCTTTAAAGGTATTTGGCCCTGATGTTTTTCCGTCTATGGTTTCAAATATGTCTGAAGGGGAGTTCGTTCATGTGTAAAAGAGACACGAGCCATTGAACTGATCTATGCAAAAAAATTTCAATCAATTTTATGGTACTAGCAATTCTACCAGTATTGACAGCAGTACTGTCGCATAGCAGAGCATTGAGAGTGTCGATGCTCGCTGAATCAATTAAGAACGTTATAATTTCATCAGCTATACACCGAGCATTTCCTGCGTCAGGGCAGAGATGGTCTACATAGATACCTCCAGGGTCTTTGATCAGCACAATGTTGTTCTTTCTCTTTTCCATGTTTGGTTAACGTATCATCCTTTCTTCCATCAAACCCTATACATTCAATATTCACATTTTCACATCTAGATCTAACAATATTTTTCTTGCCTACACGAATTCTCTCTCTCTCTATTTTCTTCCTATCAAGCATGTTAGATTGATCGATTATTCCCATATCTTTCAATGCAGCATTAACAATAGCTGCTGTAGCTCTCGAACTCACACGGTAACGGTCTGCCACCAATGGTAATTCATTGTATGAGTACCTATTTTGATCATTTTCAATCAATTCCACATCGGGCACGAATTCTAGCTCATTGTCACTGTCTTCTATATCTTCGTTAAAGTCTCCATTTTCATTTATGAGACTATTTTCATTTTTGGGGCGGAGCCAAAAATAGGAGGGAGTATGCTAGTGGTACGGGGGGGAGCATAAACTTTCTTTTGGAGTATGTTGGTCAGGACCCCAATTCATAAGCCCCACATAGTGCCCGATCTGCCCCCAGAAATTCGACCCGGCCTAAATTGTGTAAATCTTTAAGTTTCAGCATTCTTGAAGCTTGTGCTTACCTTTTGTTCATTTGCAATTTCCATCTAATGCCTCGCATACGTCCACGTTGCGACGCCACAAAAATTAACACGAATCAGTAAGTCCTATTAACCGCATTATGAGTTGACTGTGTTGGACAATTTAATAAAATCATTTCGTTGGAACTCGTAAATATCATCATTACTTAAATTACTTTCGTCCTTCTACGAAACTGTCGCGCGAACAGTGAAATGAGAGGCAAGGTTTAACTGAGGGAGAATGTAACAAACACGTTATATATATATATGTATGTATGTATGTATGTATGTTACAGTAAATGTCCGTAATCAGGAAATACATATATTTCCTAACACATACAGTAAATACGTGTATTTCCTGATTCACCCAGGAAATTCGTGTAGTTACTAAAAATGCTAGGGTATACGTGTATTTCCTAAAGTTAAGGACCAAATATTTCATGAATTTACTGATGCGAAAACTCGTTATTTATTCTTAACTCAATATGTATTCTCAATTAAATGATTAAAACATGGTAAAACTATGATTACTAAAACATAGTAAAAATTATTAAAACATGGATAAACATATAAAACTCGATAAAAATGATTAAAACATGGATATGGACATTCACTGAGTAATTGTTCATTTGTTGGTACAATTTATGCTGCCATGACATCTAGAATTGCACAAAAGTTTGGCTTTAAAACACTTGCAGCGATTTGTCTTACATTTCTTTGAGCCACTGCAGTTACATTTAGTGAATCCTTGTCCACCACATGTAGAGTAGGCAATAACTGCCGACCGCAATGATACTTGCTTCTCTTGACAAACATCATCAAGTGTTAATAAGCGATGAGGGCATAAATCAAATTGATTTGTAGAATATAAACCTTTCAAAATCCCCGCTTTAACTGCTATTCTATACTGATCTGTTTCTAGATCTCTGTAGATGACAACAAGAAGTATATTTCTTGGGTCTCCTCTACCACGGTCTACAGCTGGAACAGGAATAGCAACATTATCTTCAGGCTCCGCAGTTTTGCAGTGTAAGCGACTTCGCTTCACCATTCTCTCAGCTTGCCCTAATTGACCAGCAGATGCAGTAGCACGCCGTTTCTTGATCTGTAACAGATGGCATAGCATAATTTCGGTCAGCAGGGTTGTCCTCATCAGAGAGTAGTTTGCTGGGCTGATCGGGTTGGTTGTCATCAGGGAGTGACTGGCTGGGTTGATCTGGTAAGGTGTTTTCAGGGAGTGGCTGGCTGGGTCGGTCGGGTTGGTTGTCATCAGGAAGTGGATGGCTGGGTTGATCTGATTGACAATCAATGAGTGGCTGGATCGGGTGATTAGGCAGAGTCACAAGAGCATGGAGATCATCTTCATCTTCTAATCGTTCAATGACTTCTCTTGGCAGTGGTGAAGAAGTCAGGCCCACTCGAGCATCACACCCAAACATAGCAGAGTATGGCGAACACTTTATTCCGGCATGATAAGCAGTGTTTTTCTGGAACTGCACGAATTTGATGCCAACAGACCAATCTTGTGAGTTGTTGTCGGCTATCCAAGCGACCAACATGTCTTTGATATCTCCATTGGCCCTTTCAACAGATCCTTGGCTCTGGGGATGTCGAGGTTTGCCATGGACCAATAACAGATCTGGCCACATCTGTTTCAATTCACTGATGACATGTGATGTGAATTCAGATCCACTATCACTCTGGAGAATAGCTGGGGCACCAAGGAGAAGAAAGATATCTATTAGGTGAAATGCCACTTCAGCTGCTCGTTTAGTCATTAGTGCTCTCAAAACACACAATTTTGTCAGATGGTCTCGATAAACCATAATCCACTCGTGATTAGAAGTTGACATAGCTTGCATGTCAATTAAATCTACCTGACGTCTGGATGAGAACTCCTTACTTAGGATCGGCCGGACAACAACTACTTTCGTCATGGGTCTCTTCCTTTTCTTCTGGCATTCTTCACAAAGGGATTTGTACAGTTCCAAGGCTTTTATAGTAATGGTGGCATATTTTTTCTGCAACTCTCTCGTCATCTTATCACGTCCCCCATGTCCAGTAGATATGTGGGCTCGCTTAATAATATCAAATGTATCTTCAATGATGGCATAGTAGATGGGTGGATCTGTGAGGTTCTTCCGTTTTCTAATAAGTTTCTCAACATCACCGCACAGGAGAACATCATACCTGAAAATAACATTAAATATTTGATACATGGTGTTCGGAAAGTCACTGTGCACTTATATTTATTTAATAGCATACAATAGTATAACATTGCATATATGATAGAGGTTATGGATGGGACCATCAGAACTTATAAAAGGTGTTGAAAGTGATGTCCTTTAACAGCAATACAGACCTGGACCCGTCTTATTTTATTTTGAAACACCTATGTCAGTTCTTCTTTTGAAATGGACCTTATGTACGCAGTTATTGCAGTTTTCAGGTCATCAAGCGTGAGTGGACGATCTCGATTATATAAGTACAGTGACTTTCCGAACACCCTGTATAATGATATTAATATAATGATAAACAATAGTTTAAATATATCGAATAGTTTAAATATTTCGAAATAACTTTTTTAAACAAACTTTCTTAATTTAATAATACTTTACTTTAAATTAATAATAATACATCGAAATAACTTACTTTGCTAACGGATAATAGTCATTCCTGCTCTTAGTAGTGGACTTTGCAGCTGCTGATTTCACATTATCCAGGAGAGTGTAGTATTCGATTTTAGGGATCAACACTGTTTTACATTCCTTGTGTTTTTTGAATAAGTCCTGTTTGAAAAACTTTTCAATGCTTTCGGTAGACATATTGACTCAATGTCCGTGAACACAATTCACCGCAAACACAGTTCACTGACAGCGTTGGCTTGGTCACGTGACCGCAGTATCACGGTAACATTTGGTTGGTTCTTCACGTGATTTTAGTATGACATCACTGCACACCCCTCTGTTTTAGGAAATACACGTATACCTTATCATTTTTTACTTGGGGGGGCGTTAAAATGCACATATAAAATGTGAATTTATAAATGTCCATATCCATGTTTTAATCATTTTAATCGAGTTTTATTACTTTTATATATAGTTTAATCGAGTTTTCGCATCAGTAAATTCATGAAATACTTGGTCCTTAACTTTAGGAAATACACGTATACCCTAGCATTTTTAGTAAATACATGAATTTCCTGGGTGAATCAGGAAATACACGTATTAACTGTATGTGTTAGGAAATACGTGTATTTCCTGATTACGAACATTTACTGTAATATATATATATATATAAATATGTATATGTATATATATATAATATACCTTCTGGTCCAACTTAAATAATGTTTGAATTATAGGATTTTCACTTTTGCTTTTTTTAATGGTTGGGACATCTATAAATATGCAAAGTAGAGAGAGAGAGAGAGAGAGATGAAAGCTGCAAAAAACTTTTTTTCTACGTGAAGGTCAAAATATGATGATAAAAACCCACTCTAATAGACAGAGTTTATTTCCACAACAGTTTCGATGCCCACTGGCATCCTTTTCGGGTGGATACGGAAAAACGAATGAACCAAAAACAAGAGGGAAAACAGTCCAGGGACCATAGGTGCGAATTTCTTAATGGTCCCTGGACTTTTCCCTCTTGTTTTTGGTTCATTCGTTTTTCCGTATCCACCCGAAGAGGATGCCAGTGGGCATCGAAACCGTTGTGGAAATAAACTCTGTCTATTAGAGTGGGTTTTTATTATCATAGAGAGAGATGAAAGTGAAGAAAAAAATCATATGAAGCCCTCCTAGGAAGAAGTGGCTAAGCGACAAAAGTAAAAAATTCAAGAAAACGCAGTTAAAGTTGTGCTAAATTTGAAAGCGACATAACTTTTGAAGATATTTCGTCGAAATATCTCATTTTAAAGGTATGTCGCTTTCAAATTTGGTACAACTTTAACCCGCATTTTCTGGCGTTTTAGTTTTGTCACTTAGCCACTTCTTCTTAGGAGGGCCTCATATGCCTTGTTTACAGTAACGTTGTTTTGATGTTTGGCCATAAAAGGAAGATAGACAAACAATAAAAATTGAAAGGCTGAATTTGAATGAGGAGGACACAGTGCGGAAGAAGAGAGAAGCAAATCCTTGAAAAGATCAATAAATGAATGTTTATTCGAAATGCTGAGTGAAGACAGGGTCTGACGTATGTGAGTATGTATGAAATGGAATGAAGAAAAAGGCGACTGTATGGTGGAACCGTGAGATGAAGAAAAAAGTGAAAAACAAAATCGGAGAAAGAATATTAGACTCACACTGGCAGTGATGATGAATCTTAAATCTAAAACACTTGGGAAGGAAGATGAATGAGAAGTATGTGGAGAAACTTGTTCTGAAAAGAAGTAAGGAGCTGGAAAGGTCATTCTGGTGGAATGATTAGTAATATGAAAAATACGAATGGCAGTGTCACTGGAAGATGAGCAAATACAGGAGAGATTTAAAGAGTATTTTAGTGTGCTAGCAAGCGAGATAGATGAAGGGGAAGCAAGTGTGAAGATATAAGGTGTTGCGACTACTAATGATGAACTCCACATGGGTGCGAAATCCGTGTTCTATACTATCATATTCTCTTGAATGTACTCTTAATTGTGGGAGAATTCCGCGGATACTAGTGACGAACTCTTAGCATCTCTTGAGGAATGGAGTCTAGTTATTATTATCAATACAATAATCTACACCCATTTCCGATCAAATGATACAAACTCCATCAAAATCTACCAATGTTTGGCACAGTTATAATGATTTCTAATTTGCAAAACTTTGGAGTCCATTTACTCAAAACAGTTTTGCCGAGTTCGTCACTAGTATTCACAACACCTCATGTTTGGTTCTGGTGATGCGTTCCACTCCTTGGTGTACACGTCTATGTATCTTGTTGAAAGTTCAACAAGCATTAGGCCTATGCGGGTTGAAGGAAAGGAGGGCGACAGGACTTTATAAGATGTGATTAAATGTTGAGATAGAATGGTGCTTGAATGAGTGTGGAAAGTTTGTCAAAAAGCATGTGGAAGTAGGCGTTTCAAGTCATCGGACGAAAGCTGTAATTGTACCACTGTATAAAAATAATGGTGAAAGAAGCGAATGTAAAAATTATAGGGGTATATGGGAAGTATACGGAAGTGTTTATAAATAAAGAAGAAAAATTATTACAGACCCTTTGGTTGCACATGAGCAAGGCGACTTTGGGGAAAGCAGAGGATGTATCGATCAAACGTTTTCAGTGAGATAGCCGACTGGAAAATTCGGTGATAAAAAGTGAATGGTGGATATGTCTTTTATAGATCTGTCTTGTGGCAAGTGGTTAGCTGTTAAATATATTGAGAACTTGTGTGGATAGTAGTGTGTGTGTGATTGTCGAGGTTCGGGTTTAATATTAATGCTGGAGTACGACAGTGTTAATGTCGTCATGGCTATTGAATGTGTATGTAAATGGGATTAATGCGTGAAATTAAAGAAAGAATGCCAGAGAGAGGAGTAAAGCTAGATGATGATTGTTGTTGTTGTTGTTGGTTAGCCAATCAGCCCACCCTGATCGAGCAAGCCGGCGGCACGCGGGTAACCGATCGCCCTTTCCGGAGTGGACCAGAGTTTCAGCGCACTAGTGATGTTGTGTTCGTTGTTGTGCTAGAGCGGTACAGTCTGTCATAATGTGTTCGATTGTTTGTGGTGTGTCCTGGCACAGGTGGCAGGTGTCGTCTGTGGAGTTGTCTAGTCTGTGTTTGTATGTCTGTAAGTTGGGGTGATGTCCACATCGGAATCGTGTTAAGTTAACTCGATCCGATCTGCTCAGGCTGGTCTCTGACCTGTCAATGGGTGGCGGCTTCGCACCTAGGACTGCATTCGCACCGAGTCGTGTCAGTGCTTTGTGGGTTAGGTGTGTATGTATGTGTTTTCTGTACTGTGTGATATCTGTGGAGCGTGGTATGGAATGGAGTATTTTGTTATAATGTGTGTCTGGTGTTGGTGCATGATTGTACGTGTAGTGGCAAGGGTGTTGTGGGTTAGTTGTCGCTGCTGCCATGAATTGTGTTCCCCTCATGTCTAAATGTTCCCTAACTTAAAGTATTTTTGTTTCTGTGTGCAGGTGTTCTATTGGTGGTGTTTGAGTACATCCTGTAATGATACGAAGTGCGTTGTTTTGTATTGTCTGTAAGGTGTTTGTGTGTGTGTGTTTGAGATAATGGGTGCCCAGCACGAGCTACCGTAGTCTATAACTGAACGAATATATTGTTTGTATACGAGTGATGTTTCCTGCTGGTGTCCAAAGTTTGTGCCTGTTAGTACCCTAAGCGTGTTGAGTCTTGACGTACATTTGTTTTTAATGTCCTGAATGTGGTTTGCAAAAGATAATGATGTGTTGTATGTGACCCCAAGTATTTTGGTCCTGTGAGTGTGTGGAATGATGTTGTTGTTTAGTGTAATCTGTTAGCAAGGTGATGGTTGATTTTGTGGGCGCTACTTTGAGTCTATTGTGTGTGAACCAGTCTTGTATGCTGTTTATGTATGTTTGTAGGTTATTTGTAGCGGTGTCGATGTTGTTGTGGGTGGATGTTAGAGTGATGTCATCTGCATATGATGATAAGGTAAGCTTGTTATCTATGGGTGTTGGAACGTCATGCATGTATAAGTTGAACAGTGTTGGTGAGAGAACAGAGCCTTGAGGGTCCCCGTTCGGAAAAAGCTTGTTTTTGGATGACTTGCCATTACATGTGACATGTGAGTATCTTCCTGAAAGACAGTTGCTCAGCCACCTTTTGGTGTTATTGTGCATGTTTGTGTTGAGTATTTTGTTTATGAGAGGGAAGCGTGGGATAGCATCAAATGCTTTACCAATGTCTATTGTTGCTAATAGTGTACGTTGAGCTGGTCGTCTGGAGTTGATGCTATTCATGATGTGCTGCGTGAGGTTAGTGAGTAATGTCGTGGTTGAGTGTTGAGGTCTGAATCCATGTTGAGTAGGCGATGGTGGTATGTGTAGGTTGGTGATTTGTAAGATTAGTCTTTCTGTTACTTTGAAAGGTGTGCATTGTAAAGTAATGGGTCTATAGGAAGCTGGTTCTGTTGGATTTTTGTTTGGTTTGAGTAGTGTAATAATTTTACCTTTTTTCCATATGTCAGGAATAATACAGTGTTGGTATGAATATGTGCTGATGTTTGTGAGAGGCTAGTATTCCCTGTAGGCCCAAGTGTTTAAGGTGTATGTTAGATATGTTGTCTGGTCCAGTAGCCTTCGAATTCTTAATGTTTTTGATGATCTTGGTGGTCTGGTCTGTGTTGAAGGGTGTAATGGTCGTGTCGAGTCTGTAGGTTTTCTTGTGTCTGGCTGTTTGTCTGTCTACGTGTTTCTGGTTGTTGTCTCTGTTTAAGTGACTTATCTTTGCGTAGTGATTAACTAGAATGTTAGCTTGTTGTGTATATGTTGGGATATATTTTGGCTGCGACAGATAGCCGCGTGTGAGGTGTGAATGCCGCTGTTAGAGTGGGTAATGCTGTTTATAGTTTGTATAGCCTGGATGTATAGGGTGTCCATAAATGGTTACCCTGATTAAAGCATGCTATAACTTTTAAGTAAACACTCGTATTCAAACACAGTTTTAATCATAAGTAGATAAACATACAAAGTTTTGATACATAGTTAATGAACTTAATAAGCTTCCACATGTGCACCCCAAGTGGCACGTAAAATGTCTAAACGGTATTCACACACTCACGCCACACATTTTCCAACATTTGTGGGTTAACTGTTGCAATTGCATCCGTAATGCGTTCTCGCAATGTCCTGATATCTGGAACAACTGTTGCATAAACCAAATCTTTAACATGACCCCAGAAAAAGAAATCCAGCGGGGTAATGTCTGGTGATCTTGGGGGCCATGGGATTGGCCCGTCCCTGCCAATCCATCGATTTGGGAATGTTGCGTCGAGAGTTTCACGAACAGCATGCGCCCAATGATGGGGTGCCCCATCTTGTTGGAAGATGACAGTTGTCTGCCTGTC
The DNA here is from genome assembly GCA_023014485.1 of Bathynomus jamesi. NCBI lineage: Eukaryota > Metazoa > Arthropoda > Malacostraca > Isopoda > Cirolanidae > Bathynomus > Bathynomus jamesi. The sequence continues at coordinate 277,149 of JAJOZX010002365.1, read as the reverse complement.
CTGCAGCTGGGGGATGGCGTAATTGGTGAGCATATCCAGGTACACAGTTGCGGAAACAGTGTTCTCAGTGTTTCGACCGCCTCATCGGAAACTGATAGTCTACCACTGCTCTTTCCTTTTTCCACGTTTCCAGTTTCCAAGAATTTTTTCATCCACAACTTAATTAACTTCACATCAGGTGGATTCTTTCCATACTTTGTTCTGAACCTTCGCTGAACACTGACAGGAGATTTTGTTTCTGCAAGCCACACAACACATTGTGCCTTCTCTGTCACAGACGCCATCTTAACTGAACAGCTACTACACCGCTCCTAGCGGCGAATGCGGTAGACGAAACATACTACCGCAGAAACTCTATGCGTGTACGAGATCACCTGTAAAAAGAAAACGGATGTAAGATTCGTCATTAAAACATGAGAACATACTGTTTTCAGGGTAAACATTTATGGACACTGTATATGTGGAGTTGTTTAGTGTTGTTATGAATTCCCTAAATGTTTGTGTTTTTTCCTTTAAGTGTGTTATTTATTTCTGTGTTGAGCTGTTATATCTGCTGTTTTATGGCTTCTGTGTGTGGTGTTTGTGTGTTATGTTTGAGGTTGTTACGCTGCCTTATGAGGTGGGCTATTTCTTTAGTGTAATTTGGGTTATTTCCTAATGTTGCCCTTGGGTATGTATTTGTTTGCATTATTGATGATCTGATTAAATATCTTGTGTATTGTATTGATGTTTATGATGGGTGTGCTGTTTAATGTGGTGAATTGTTCTTCAGTCTGTATTTTGAACTGTTCCCAATCATCTTTCTTGTAATTTCTGTAAGTGTGCCTAAGGCTGTTGGGGCAGAATGTAGAACGTGTTGTAATGATGATGGGCAGGTGGTCTGATGACAGTTGTTTTTCTTTTCTCCAGTGTGTGTGTTGCTAGTGAGGGGGAACAGAACGTTATGTCTGGGGAGGATTTTGAGTATCCTGCTTGATGTCGTATGTGTGTATGTTCTTCTGCATTGTTAAGAATGAAGAGGCTGTTTAGTTGTGTGGCTATGTTGGCGCCTTTGGTGTCGCTTTGGTTGTACAGGTACCAATTAGTGTCTTTAGCGTTGAAGTCTCCTCCTAAGATGACATTAGTGAGAGAGGCCAGATTGTGTAACTGTGGATTGTAATTGGCTGGCACCTGAGGTGAACTATCTGGTGAGATGTAAGTGTTGATGAGTGTGGTGGTGTGTGTTTTGCGCGTGTTTTAATGTTAACTGCCTGTATTTCTATCGTGTTATCTGCTTGGATTGTGTTTGTAATGTTTTGGGTGGCATCAGTGTAGCTAATGCTTTTACGTATGTAAGTGATGAGTCCACCCCCGTGACCCCCAGTACGATCTTGACGGATCGCCGTGAAGTCAGGGATGGTGGGTGTTTTGTGTGTGCTTTTTAGTTTTTTTTCTTGTATAAGTGCTATGTGAATGTTTTGTTTGTGTACGAATTCCCTAAGCTGCATGATTTTGTTTGTGAGGCCATCTACGTTGTACTGTAATATGTTAATATTATGGTTCTGTATGTGTCTCATGGTCCTATTGTGTCTGTCTTTGTGTATGGTGACATGTGTAAGTTATAGTGGGGCCTGGATTGGTCCTAATGTCGCCGGAGAGTAAAAGTAGTCCGGGAAACACGCAATTGCTCCCCGTAAATGAAAAAATAGCACGCTGGTATAGGTCCGGCCCCGGGAGCCGATCGGAACTCTGACTGTGCCACGCAACAGGCCGTCAACTGCCAGTTTGGCCAACCGTAGACAGTCCGCTGCACGGAGATTTGAGGAAGTTTGGCCACCAGCGCGTTGATGTTTCGGTTTGACGTCGTCTCTTCTTCGCGTTGACGTGTCCCGCCATTGTTAGAAGCTTCCTCGTCAGCTGCTAACTGTCGTCATAGTTGAGGATTTTAGCTCCTTCCTATCAGTTTCTTATTATCTTTGGTCAAAATGTGCTGTTTAATACTCTCATTTCTTTTTGTACCTTATTTTCTTTATTAATTTGTCCAACAATTTGGGATTGGAAGTATATAATGAAATTATTTCCGGTCCTGTCCTTAAAATATTTTGATAAAAAGTTCTTTTAGGATTTTCTTTCAATCAAGAATAAAGAGACTGAATTCTTTACTAAATTTTGCTTTATTCTTTCTATCTCTCTACGAAAAATATCTCAGATAGATCTTGGTTATTTTCTTCAGCGCATTTAGTACAAAAATCTTATCTTATTTCGTCGTAGATTCGTATTGCATACTAAGTTTGCTGTAGTTCTCCTAAGTGATCAGCTAGATGATGATGATGGTCTTTGTGAGTCAGCGAATGAATAAGAACAACATTGACAAGTGTTACTGATGTATGCGAAAGGAGATTATTGAAAGTGAATCTAAAGAAAAGTAATGTGGTGGTTGAGAGAAAGTGTGTCAGCATGTAATATTGTAGTAACGAGAAAATTTAGAGGTTGTGAAAGAATGTAAATATGTAGGACGTTTAATTTACAACAGATACAAGTATCAGGTCATCCCATAAGTAATGTCGTTTTTTACGATAGATTAAGTTTAAACTAGTCCTACTCGGTTTAAGCATAAATTTTCCGAAGGTTATATCTAAGAGGAGATCTATCGTGTTTCGCTACATACTTTACAGACCTTGACCAGTGAAGACGTGTGTTTTGCTTTATGTGAACCCCTCATAAACACGGCGGTATCAGAAGAGCATATCAGGCATATAGTGCTTTACGAGTTCAAAAAAGGGAATAGTGGTACTGAAGCAACGCGAAACATTCAGGACGTTTATGGCAACGATATTCTGCATGTGAGGAAATGTCAGATGGTTTCAAAAGTTTAGGAATGGTGACTGCTGTTTGACAGATGCAGCACGCTCTGGACGCCCTGCTGAGTTTGATGATGACCTGCTGTTAGCCGCACTTGAAGAAGACTGTTCAACAACTGTCGAAGAATTGGCCCAGAAACTCAATTCATCCCCGTCCACCATCCATCGACATTTGCAACAACTCGGGAAAGTGCCTAAGTTAGGAAAATGGGTGCCACATGAATTGTCAGTCGACAATCTGAGGGTGCGGGTAAACATTAGCACAGCTCTTCATTCCCGTGAACTCCAAGATCCGTTTTTGCACCGTTTAGTGACTGGTGATGAAAAGTGGATACTGTACCAGAATGTTAAGCGCCGTCGACAGTGGGTTTGTGCGGGAGAACCAGCGACACCACAGCCAAAACTAAATCTATCTTCACCCTCGGAAGGTGTTGCTTAGTGTTTGGTGGAATAAAGGTGGTGTAATACACTTTGAAACCTTACCACACAACCACACAACCAAACAATCACCGCTCAAGTCTACTGTCAACAACTGGATCGATTGAACACTGCACTAAAAGAAAAGAGACTTTCTTTCGTTAATTGGAAAGGAATCGTGTTCCACCACGACAACGCACGTCCTCATACCGCTCGGATCACTTCTGCAAAAAATTGAGAAGCTTGGGTGGGAAAAACTTCCACATCCTCCATACTCTCCAGACCTTGCGCCTTCAGATTATCATATCTTCAGGAGTCTACAAAACCATCTTGACGAGAAACAGTATGCTTTTTTAGATGACCTGCACACCAGTCTTTGTAGGTTTTTTGCCTCAAAAACCGCCTGAATTTTATAAGCATGGCATTGAAAAGCTTGTAGGACGTTGGCAGAGTGTCATTGATTCCGATGGAAATATATACTAGATTAAAAAGTTTCAGTTGAGTTATTTTTTGTCCTTCAAATTCCGATCTAAAAAACGACATTACTTATGGGATGACCTGATACAATGCAGTGGAAGTTGAAAATAGTGAATCAGGGCAAAGAAGTCATGGACATAATAAAAGCCTTGAAGGAAGAAAGTTTTTGATTGTAGATGCAGCAAGAAGTTTACACGAAGGTGTATGGGTGCTAACACTGATTTTGGAGAGCAGCTGAAATGAATAATTTAAGTAGGAGGATTGGTGTAAAACGGAATGACCGTAGAAATGAGGATGTTCGGGAAAGGTGTGGATTGAAGAAGACCTTGAAGATGAGAGTGGTATGGTCATGTGGTGAGAATGAGTAATGACCGATTGCGCATAAGTGTGAGAAGAAGCGAAAATTGGAATGATGTAATTAGTAAATGTGTGAATAAACGTAGAGTTGAAGTAAATGTGGTGCAAGAGTTTACGAGAAATGGGAATGGAAGCGGTTTGTGAGATATGTAAATGAAGACGTTGGTCTGATTTCACTTACCACTATACCCCGAACCTTGTCATGAAAGCTAACTTTAAGGTACGACCCCAAATTCAGAGATCTATTTTCAGTGGTGATCCCTATATATCCTTGTGTGTACGTGTGTAAATGATCTGAGTGCTTTTATTCCTGCGTTTAAGTGTCGTGTCTAGCGCACTGAGAATGGAAAATGGATATTTTAGATAATGTACAATATATACTGACCCATCCACATTCAAACGTAAATTACGCCGCAAAAGGCGTAATTTTCTCCTCCTACCTTCCCCCGCTGCAATTCACCCTTTTAATCCTTCCTTACGCAGTTTGTCTAATTATGGATGGGTCAATTTTGACCTCGCTAGTTTCCTGCCTTAGTGATCAGATCTTCAGGTATCAGATTCTGATATCTTTGACGGTCTTCCGGGTTTGTTCATATCTTCAGTGATGCCAATTCCACTGGATTTCTTGATTAGTTTTTGAACACACGTTTAAGAAATGTTTATTTTTCATTAATTTCCGTTTAACTATAGCCTTCTTTGCTTAACATTATTAGAGTGTACTTTACTTCAAACGAGAGCTACGTCGTTGCCAGTGTCGGAACACCGTTTCCCATCGATCAACAAAGTTGAGCGACATTGGATCTAGGTAGTGATTGGATGGGGCACCGTCCTCCGCGTCCAGATTATGTAACGACCCGTGGTTCGGATCCCACGTAAAGCTGTAGGCCCCCTCCATCATATGACCTTAGAATTCCGTGGTTCTTAACCTCTGGGTCACCAAGCCATTTTGATTGAATCATTAAATTGTCATTCATCATTTATTTGTTAGCCTTAATCATTTTATCATTAATTATTTATTTTATTATCTATTAACGAGTAAACTGTTTGAAGGCATGGGTCGCCGAGCTAGCCCCGCGACCAGAATTTGGGTCGCAGCCCAAAAAGGTTAACAACCACTGCCTTAAATGTTGCGAAAGAGGTTAAACAACTCCATCATCTCATTACTTCAACTGAAACTATGATTTGGAACCATGTTTCATATCAAGAAGCGAAATTATTGAAGTTCATCAGTAAGAAAACGGGACCTGGTATTTCCCATTGACTTTAACCAACACTCGGAAGTTGGTTTTCATGCATCAACTGAGAGATTGTGAATTTCAACATTCATTCAACAACGTAAAACTAGATACAAAGTTAAAATATATTTTGCTAAAATTTGATGCAGATACGTTAAGGCATAATAACTTCCTATTTGTGGAGACGTTTTTTCAACCAAATACGTAATTTGGGTCTTACTTCAACAAGGAATGGTTTATAATTGGTAAAATTACTTCAATGAATTCATATCGCTAATGTATGACAGAGTGCCAGATATGCTCTCCACGTTGTGTGTGTGTGTATAATATAAATTATTATAAAGATGATGATGTTTTTGTATCTCCTTGCCATGGGTTCGGTCTTTCGGCTGTTGGAAGATTGTTCCATGAGATGGTTAGGTGGTCACTAATGGGTAGTTCCTTAATCGGTATGATTAACACTCAGTGCTTCGAGGGATGATTAGAAATGATATAAGTCGAAACTTATAACGTTTAATGTGATTCACTGAGTTATGTGGTTATGCCTGAACCTTAATCTAGTTCCTTAACACTGGTGTCCTAAAACTATTATTGTCTACCAGGCCACTCCTGACTCTAGTAAACGACCATTAATACCAGACCTCATAACGAGCGAATCTTGGAGAAGTCACCACTCCGGGTCCAAAATTTTTGAATGCGGGTGTGGCAAAATCGCTTTTACGGTGTATGTGCGCGCGTAATCGACTGTGGGTTAAAATGGGGGATTAAATAATGGAGGGAAATGATGAGTTGTCGTATAACGCTTTAGGATCGAGAAGGACGTTTTATAACATGTATATATGACTGAGTGTATATTTAATAGAATGCGGTACCACATTTTAATTACTGGAGCAAATATAGGGCAAATACACCTTGTAGAGATGTAAAAGGGATTCTGATAACAGTTAATTCTTAGTTTGCGTTCATCGGTGGTATCCTAACCTTCAAAATCATGAACAATCTCTTAACCTAACAACCCACAGGAAAGTGGTTGTTGATTTTGACCTTTTAATAATTTGGGATAATTCCCTGTTGATCCACCCAATCCAAAATATTGGTCGAGCTTATCTTTTCTCCATTTTCAATTATGACGTGTGATCGTCTTGCTTAACACCAATTCCAAATCGAAAACAAGGAGCACATGTATCACTGAAGTCCAGATCGAGATGATCTCCCATCCACAAATCCAGATTTTGTTTTTACTCTTGTAAACAAGTCTATGCAAACGATTGGCCAGGCGTGAAGGGCCCAACACGCAATTCATTCGTCTATCAACGGAAGAAAGAAACCGGTAACAAGTTTTCTACTGTTCTAGGTTGTATATATTAGGAAAAGTATTCCGTGACAGTGTGTTCCACAGAGTAGTAGTTCAGTGTATGGAAGAATTTTAATATGCCGAAGTTCTGACTGTGGAACCTGTACAACGAAGGTATACGTGCTCCAAGCATTTCTCGTTCGCTGAGAGTAAGTGTGACGATGTGTTACACCACCTGACGATAAAAGTATCTCTAAAGGGGAAAAATTAACAAATGTCTGGCCGACTACTTTAAACTGTAAATTTATCAGTGATTTCACTAGTGTTAGCTGTTTTTACAGCTTGTGTTTCAATAATATAAAGTTTTAGAGCGGCTCACACCCAATCCAGAGATGAGAGCAACATTCTATCTGAGAGCGCACGTGGCTTTTACAGATTGAATTGAATAACCTTTATTAATAATAAAATAAATACATTGGTTTTACAATTTACAATGAGATAAATAATTGTGAAGCTTGGCTATTTATTTTATTTTATTTGACCCTTAAGCTTTAGGCTTTACTGGCCTCTTACTGGGATGATGGCCAATAAATAGCCCATCGTTAAATTTGTGTTTGGTTTTGGCGGTTTCTTTTGGTAGAAATGTGATTTAGAGTACATGAGAAGATTGAATTAAGGTGTAGTGAGGGCACTGGTACAAAGCCCATTGGTTAATCCGGCCTCGAATGAGAGAATGAGGCCTAAAATCTCAGTGATGGGAGAAAGAGGCATGTTTGTTACTGAAAAGTATGTCGGAAGGAGTAGGATAAACTTTGCTAAATATGATGTAATGCGTTTTTGTGACGTTAAAGGATAGTTTGAGATCCCCATTACCCTACTCGAGCAAGATTATCACTTAGAGAGTGTATTTTGGTTTCCTTAGATTCCACAACTTTAGTTTGACTGACATTTTAGGCAATAGTAAAAGATCTATGAAGGGTTGAGTCATCAGTGTAGAAGTGTATAGAATTAGAGGTTGTGGAAAATCATTAATATGGAAAATAAATACAGTTGGAGCAAGAGCAGATACTTGCGGAATGCCGGGGTTGTGAAGTGAAAGTCAGAAATGAGACCATCAAGCATTGTACAGTGTACATAATCTGCGAACAGACAGAACAGAAAAGATGAAATGAAAGGATAGTGTCTATAAGAAGGTAGTTTAGAGAGATGGCAATACCATAACTTATGAAAAGCTTTTAATACACCTTGTACTTTTGCCTATGTTTTCCATGTTTATGTATTGCTTAAACTTGATGAATGAGAAAAGAAAGCTCAACAGTAGTGCGACCGTGACAAAAGTCATACTAACGGTCATGAATTTTTTCAAGGTGTTTGGTAATGTCCAAGCAGTGTCCGAAGTAAGATAAATTTGTCTTTAATTTGAGGGATTACTCTTTTCAGCGATGGGATGAACGTTGACATATTTTCAAGAAGAGAGAAACACAAAAGAACAGAGACATAAACGGAAGATTTTGAAAAGAACGAGAGTGAGTTCAGGATGACAGTCCCCCCCCAAGACGACCTGCGGAATCGACCGGGGTCCAAGGTCTTATTCATTTTAAGTTTATGAAGGATGCGTTTAACACCACTGGTTTTTATTTTCAAGTTGGAGATTTGAGAAAGATGGTTAGGCTTCTTTCCGAACTGGAAACAAGTTAACCATTAGGTAGGCATGACTGCGGATAGACTACTAAAGTTTGCGTTAAACTTTTAAAGTGGGCGAGAATATTTTTTTTAATGTTAAAACCATTTAAAAAGTTACTAGTTTGTACATATTGAGAAGGTGGCATCCAATGTCCCCCTATTCCCAGGAAGAGGAGGTTAAAGGCCTCGAGTCAGGGCTACCTTTGCCAGAGTCAATTAAGTAAGAGTAGCCGGCCCGTCGACTCACCGCGACGTAAGATATAGAAAAAACAAACGGCCAGTTCTGGGTGATTCGAACTCATAATTGAGAAGGGTCTCAGCATTGCGAGCGGCGCCCTAACTGATTGAGCCATGGGACGTTCTTTGTATATATTAAGTAGAGTAATCGGATTACTATTTTAGAATGGTCTCTTGGACGATGACAGTAATCAAAGTTTGAAGGGTTTTGTAGGCACAGTAATTTTTAAATGATATTTCTTTTCAGTTACAAGCTATTGCACAAGAATAGTTGAACCATCGTTCGGAGTTTGCCTTATTGGCGAATATCTGACGACAGATAAATTCATTAATGACCATCTTGATGTTTTTAGCGATGTTGTCGGCAGTAGAAGAAGTGAGAAAGGTAAAAGAGTAAGAAGACCAAGGGAAAGGGCGTAAAAATTACGGACACCGTCCCAGTTCGACCTGTCGTAGTACCAATTTGTCGCCACGACGGGTTCGATGGAAAAAGTCTCCTTAGAACAAAGACGTGTTAGCACAGGTAATGTTATGGTTAGATGAGCCAAGCAGAGGGGAGACATTAATAGTATAAGGGTTGGGGCAAATTGTATCCAACAGGTAGGCATGATAGGCGTGGCAATCAGGGATCCGCGTTGGTTGGGTGGTTGACAAGTTTGGTAGGATTGTGGGAGTCGACAAAGTGCTCCCCCTTCAGTGGTAAGCAGTGCGGGAGGAGAACACCAACCACTCTACATTGCGTAGATTGAAGTTTTCGACAGGGTCAGAATTATTTCTGTTCGTGAGATCCGTTAAATGGTCAAAGAGACGGCATCATTGGAGCATTAAGAGAGCAACAGACACGGCAAAAGTATAAATAAAATAGTATAAAAGGTTGACAAAAGTAAACAGACACGGCGATGATCGTCTTTAAGCTTGTTGAAAAATAAAGAATATAATCTGCTGAAACTAAGTTGTAAAGATAAGGTAACTATCAAAAATAAATATGTATTTCATGCATACTAATTGCGAAGGTTCCCGAGAATTGAGAGATAGGAATTATAGGACTTTGGGAAGCAGAGCAAAGACAAAGGGGAATTTCGGGAAGGCTCTGCATTCCATTATCAACAACCAACAAAGTCATTGTGTAGTTCAAGAATACCCAGAAAATAACAGTTCCTGATCGTCCTGGCCGTATAGATCCATCTGAAGACGCGTCAGAAGACGCGCAGAAACGAACCCCACCTCCCCTCCAAACTGCTGCTGAATTGGCTGTTCAAGTTAGGGTTAGCTTTAGTATCACCAGATGATACCTTTGAGACATAAGCTACTATTGCAGAGCAGTTAGAAGGAAACCCATCTCCACCTTTTGAAATATTGCCCGTTGAAAGTAGTGGGCAGCATCGATGGTAAACATAATTTTGCCTTTTGGAGCACCATAATGTGTGTGGGTATGGTGACGTTTATTCCAAGAATTTTCTCCGAATCATCTACAAGCTACGGTAAAACAGGGGATTTTCTCTTAATAGTGTAGGGTGCAATTTGGACTAATGGGCGAAAAGAGCTGGTGGTTTGCACAGGAACTCTTAATTGAACCAAATATGTAAGGATCTTAGAAAAGGGGCTGTTACCCATTTATTCCAATGCAAACGTAACCACATCAAAGTGTATTCGTGGGAGAAGGGGCCCCAGCTCATACAGCTCGTGCTACGCAGAGCCATGGAATTGAGCGTCTTCCATGGCCAGGTCAATTCCCGGATATGGATCCAATAGAACATGTATGGTACATGCTAGATAGATCGTTAAAGAAGCGCAACCAAATCCTACATCCAGGGAAAACCTCGTCAAAGCCATGTGAGGTGACGTGTGTGTGTATATATATGTATATATTCTAAAAGTCACTAAAAGAAAGCTGAATGGCAACAAAAAAGGATAAACAGCGGAACGCGGACTGTTCATTTGTTTGGGCTGAACTAACAGCATGATTATTTATATCTGACTAAATCGTTGGTGCTAAGTTTAATTTGGTGATGTTTCTGAAGTGACAAAGTTAAGTAGGAAGTTGTCTAATAATTATATCAGTTAGGGGTAATGTCTATAGCTTCTAAATTAGTAAAGTTGGAGAGTTAGGTAGGCGGCTTTGTGGGACGCTGGAAATCTATGGTAGGCCCTAAAGAAGATCTAAATCAAAGCACCGGTAAGTGCCTTTGTTATTGTTTAGAAACCTAGTAACTTAGCGGGGTCACAAACCCCAAGTTATTACACCATGAAAGAAGAATGGGCTGCAATACTTCAATAACAAATGGCAAAGCTCATCAGTGAAATACCAGAACGTATGTCAGCTTTAAATATGCAAAAGGGAAAGAGAAACAATTCTCAATATACTGATTCAATAAATTCAATAAAGACCAGTAGGAGTGTTATGAGTTAACGTTAAAATCCCAGGATATCAAGAATTTGGAAAAAGATGGTCAAAAATTACTGTGGCGTTTTTTGTGGAGTAAGAAGACACGTAAGAGTGGTAGGAATACGTGGGGTTATGCTATAGAGTTATGTATAATATATGTTTATAGGATGCGCGTAAAAATTAACGTTAACTCAGCATCCCCGAAAAGATGAGACAAAAAGTAGAACTAATAGACCAAGGAATGTAGAATATGGGCATTTCATAAGACTCTCTAAGGTGGTTACTGTTACTGTTACAACCTTTTAAAAATTAAATTACGTAAGTTAATATTTTTCGGTCTCGAGAGTTTAAATAGTAAAAAAAAAAGGTGAAATGAAAAAACACAGAAGAAACAAACTTTCAGTCAAAACTATGACCATCCTCAAGTGGGAATGAAAGAAAGATTAGGAATTATAGGTCTGTATGTTTGCAAAGGTTTTCTCCCTCCAAAATGGAGGCATCACGATAGGTTGTCAGAAGTCCTGGACAATAAAGGAATGATATCCTTTGTACGTGGGATTGGCACATTGCTAAGGAACAGTTACTGGATACAAATATCGTGAGTTGAAATAATATAATTTTGCTCCTATGGTGTGTAAGCATAAAGAATGCACTGTAGGATTTTTGTAAAGGTTTTGGGATCTTAAAATGATAAGTCTGCCAATATATTTTTGTTTATAAATATGATTTTACAGTGAGGAATTGTTATCGTCTTATATTACTCATACCTAAATGAGTAAAAACGAAATGTATTTATGGTGATGTAAGGGGCTGACTCTCGTATCAACACTTTCAGTCTTAAACTGAAACATACATGCAACATCAATTACTGGTCTAATCGAAGCCAGAGTGGGTAATATTTATATCCAACCGGGACTCCTAACGTAAGTTTAAAAGTACGACAGTATATAAAATTACTGAATTTGCAGACTATCTGTCATTGTCGTACTAGGACAGCTCATGGGCCTGACTCATAGACATCTTTATATTTTGCGTTGCTCGTTGATGCTCTTAATATAGCGCTATTTATAGGGCTGTTATCGCTGTTCCCTAGATGGTATGACTTAAAAACCACATGTTAACTGTTGATTTAATAACAATAATGAGATTCCTATACTGCATTTATACATCGGTATGAAGGCTGGACACAACTTTTTTTTCTCTTAATAAAGTTGTCAAGTATTCAATATTGACCTAAACAGTACAGGAATTAGTCCAGTCTCCAGAACTACCTACATCTTGAATGTGTAATGTTCAGGCACGTGCACAGGGGGGGGGGGGGGGCTTGGGGTGCTTGAGCCCCTGCCCTTTTTCTTCTTCATATCAAAAGTGCCCTTTTAGTCAAAATTCATAAATATATTGATTCGACATACATAAGTTTGAATTAATTAGTTATATTTTTATTTAGTTACTGCTACTTCAACAGATTTTCAAAACTGGAATTACTTTGATCTATGATTTTTTTATTAGAATAATAAACTTAACATACCGTTACTATTATTTTGTCAATCAGGGAGGGCGTCCCTAGTGGTAACACTGACTGCAGCTGTTCACTGTTGATTGCGTCTCTCGGGTATGTGGGTGTATTGTTTACTGTTTGTTTATTTTACGTTAACCTAAGCTAACTAGTGATTCCTCACTGATAATTATGGTAAGTTGGAATCCAAAGCAGTGTGACATTACTCCAAAAAATATTGTATGACATTACTCGTAAAGTTGGTAAAAACGTCCACGTCCCCTACTAGGCTAGGCCCATCAGTACACCAGTGTGTCAAACGATGGATTTTGGGTTTTAGTACTGGCATGAATTTCATTTAATTAATAAATGATTTATTAAACAACATATCATAACCTTTTCATTTTTAATATGAAATTGATTTTTAAAAACAATACAATTTTCATTAAAAGTGAATAAAAATACCTAGATTATTTATTATAAAACGATGCAATTTTTCCGCAAGGACGACAATTACGGTAGATCCCTCTGCCCTTTATCCTGCTGATTGATACTTATAAAAGTTATAAGTAAAGTAACTATTTAGAAATTGCATGCTATTAAATATTGTGAATTTGGTTAACAAAAGCTTAATTAGGTCTACTGCCTAGATTAGATTAGATTAGGCCTAAGATAATAAAAGTGAAGGGAAATATATTTTTGAAGCAATTGAATAATAATTGTAAATACACTCCAATATTTCAATATCTTCATATCTTTTGAAAATCTTGCAATAAAAACATGCCTTTTTACAACAAATTTTCATTTATTTTCTTTAATCAGCTTTATATACAAAAATAATGCATTGAATTTAATGGAATTTAAGAATATTTACCACATACAATTTTAAAATTTTTCTTTGTGTGTGTATACATATATATAGCCTATATGGCATTGCGGATTTCATTTTTAAAAATGTTAGGGGAGTGCCCTTTTTTCAACTGAGCCCCTGCCCTTCTGAAAGTCTGTGCACGTCACAGGTAATGTTTACGACGTTTTAGTAAGAGTGCGAAAAACAGGTCAATTTTTATTGGAAGCTGTTCCGAACTGCTTCGTTCGAACGTTATCTAACGCACAGAATGCTGAGGAATGAGAAGGGGGGAAGGAGTTTACTTTAAAGGCTACTCAACACTTTGGCAGGGGTATATTGGACAAATTTATGAGCTTTGCTAGCTGATAATGAGTATTCGTGTTTTTAAATAGGATTATTTTCATTAGTTATTCTAATGGCATATTTATGTTTAAATAATCTTGTTTTACTGGATCGAAAATGGTGTTGTGGATATTTGAGCTATGCGCTATAAGCAATGGCTTAGATGGTGTGAAAAATGCTTTGTATGAATTGGTCCACAATTAACCCACCCCTTATATCTCCAGTCTAACTATAGAGTAGATCAAGTCTAGCCTAGAGGGGTCAGCCTAGAGATTCCGGAAATGGTCCAGAGCGGGCAGATAAATTGAGGTCCACAGTAGGATTCCTCACCAAACTAGGTTAGGGCAATCTACCTTTACCTTTGTTAAGCTATGAGTTGATACTGGGTCTTAGGCCACAATGTAGGCCTAAGTTGTCTGACCCAGCTTAATTTAATGAATCTTCTAAGTTAGAAGTTAGAAGATCTAACTGGGCTAAAAACACAATTAGTCACTTACTGCTAGTTATTAGAGAGAGCCTTCTTCCGTCCTGGTTTAGTTGTTAAGAGCGTACTTGCTGGTGGGGATCTTTCTTCGGTGTCTGTTGTTGTCCCTTCTCCAGTTCCGTCTTTCTCGCCCCGTTCCTCGTTTTCGTTCTCCTCTGTTCTCCTTTTCGCGGGGCTTTTTCCACCAGCGTCGTGTTGGTTTTTTCCTCGGTTGGTTGATTGATCGGTAATGTATATCTATTACCGAGCACGCTCTTGTCACACAGTATATAAATACTAGTGTGGAGAATAACTCTGGTGAGCAACCAATTGGTTTCATCCACCCAGTTATTGACATAAAAGGAATTTAATAATTGTTAGATTAACTACCTACGTACTCAGTGAACCATTTTCGTTACCTCCCAACTACCCACTCATCAGTTTTCCATAGATGGTGTGGTGACGTCCGACTCTTCGAGTAGCTTGCTGATGGACGAGTGTGCCCTGGGAAATCAGCCCAGAACGAGTTGCTTTGCGTGTTTCGGGCCACATCATTGTCAAATATAATCACCAAGTCACTTCATCTCATTCATGAAGTGTCGTACTAAAATGAAAATACTATAACCTACAACTACTCTTACAACTTATGACTACCATACTCTACACAACTTTTTTATCTTTCGGAAATTAATGAACAATTATAATTTCCTCTAATCTGTATGTTATTACAACCATAAGAAGCACAATATATAACAAATTCTGGCCCTAATCCGAAATTACCAGCCACAATAATAATAAAAAATTGAATTTATGGTGTTATACAGTATATACACGGTGAGTCAAATGTGCTGCCTCAAAAATAACTATACAATAAATACTTTTAAGGCATGACTTTTGACTCACCTTGTGTGTGTTATGTTATAATGTTTCAGACCAACAAAGACCCTAGGATCCACTCATGGCTGGTCTACCTAACTGTGTTCGTAATTGTGTATTGTGTATGTCCTCCGTGGTGGCGGAGGGGACCTACAATTTTACGTGGGTTCCGAACCACAAGAACATAAGAAATTTATGTAAAAACTACCTGTACATTGGCAACGACCAATTTTCACAGAACTAAATAATTATCAATTTAAAACTAATTAATTATCGATTTAAAACTAAAGATAGAATCTCTGGATCCAGAGGATCAAGTCATAATAGACTACTATCCACAAATATGTTACACTCTATATTTATAACCGACATGCAAATATATCAGATCCAAAGAATCCAGTCAATTTCAGTACGGTATCCATCAATACTAGTACCATTTTGGGTCTCCCATTTCAAGGTGTTTGTGGGGCAAGTAAAGATCATGAGTTTTTCAATACCTCACAGTACTATGGGGGGCACCGCTCGGCAGAGGAATCTCTTTAAATGAGGTGTGTAAGGACAGAGAGTATCCCCTAACCCAAGATGCTGCCTCCCTATATCCTACAACACTTGTGTTGAGCTGTGGGATCTATCACCGCAAAGCCTTAATTTTACTACCTTAAACTATATCCAATCTATCAACATATGCGTCTAATCGATTTTTAAACATGTTTATAGACGTGCTACTAATTACTTCTACCGGCAAACTATTCCAGCTATTTACTATTCTATGCGTAAAAAAGTTTTTGGCAACTGCTGTCTCGAACCTTCTACTTGTCAACTTACACCCGTTATTTCTAGTCCTATTATATTGAGATATTTCGAAAAAGCTATCTCTACCAACGTTATCGAACCCATTCATAATTTTGAAAACCTGGATTAGATCACCCCTTAGCCTCCTAGTCTCGAGTGTAGTCAATTTTAACTCCTTAAGCCTATCCTCGTACGACTTTGACCTAAGCGACGGAATCATCTTAGTTGCTCGTCTTTGAACTCTTTCGATTTTGTCTATATCTTTGCGCATATGCGGATTCCAAAATTGGATCGCGTACTCCAAATGGGGTCTAACTAATGATTTACATATAAAGAGGAACTATAATATCGCGGGTTTGTACTCAAAATTTTGAGCTATAAAACCTAACACTTTGTTCGCTTTATTGACCGCTGCTGTACTTTGTTTCGCTACTTTTAAATCACCAGTGACTATAACTCCTAAATCTTTTTCCTGTTCTACGCTTGTTAAATCTTTTCCTGACATACTATACGCAAAATTACCGTTACGCGAACCTATATGCAAAATTTTGCACTTATCAACGTTAAATCTCATTTGCCATGTGACTGACCAATCAACGATTTTATTCAGATCTTCCTGGATTTTACCTCTATCTTCGTCATTAATCGCCCTACCACCCAGCTTCGTTTCATCCGCAAACTTTGAAACTGTACTGACTAGGCCGACATCTAAATCGTTAAAATATATAAGAAAAAGCAAGGGGCCCAATACAGAACCCTGAGGAACGCCACTCGCTACATTAGCCCAACACGACTCCGCTCCATCAACGACCACCCTCTGTTTCCTACCTCGCAACCACTCTTCTAGCCAATTTATTACTACACCCCTGATTCCATGAGCCTTAGTTTTTTCAATGAGTCTTTTGTGCGGCACGGTGTCAAACGCTTTTTGAAAATCTAAATACACTACATCAACCGCCCGATGTCTATCGTAAACGTCAACCACGCTTTGGAAAAATTCTAAAAGATTAGTTAAGCAAGATTTGTTTCGCCTAAATCCGTGCTGCGTATTTCTAACTAGTTTATGCAATTCTAAGTGTTCGACTATACGATCCCTAATTATTGATCCATTAGCTTACCTACAACAGACGTTAAACTGATTGGCCTATAATTTCCCGCCGCACTTTTATCGCCTTTCTTAAAGATAGGTGTTACGTTTGCTAACGAAATTATCTGGTACGCACCCCTCAGAAATAGACGCATTAAAAATCTTTGTTAACGGCCCAACAATGCTATCTTTTAATTCTTTTAGTTGTATGGGATATATGGAATCCGACCCCGGTGATTTACGCGTTTTCATTTTATCAATATAGCGTATTACCTCCCCTTCACTAACCACGATATTATCCAAAATATTACCATTATCAAAAGGTATTATGTCTATGACCGTAGGGATATTCGTTACATCTTCTATAGTAAAAGCTGACGTAAAAAATTCGTTTAGCAAGGTAGCCATTTCCTTGTTTTCAGAAACTAGATATCCGTTTACATTTTTCAAAGGCCCCAAGACACTTTTTACTGGATTTCTATTATTGACGTATTGAAAGAATTGCTTGGGGTTTTCTTTACCGTCACGAGCTATGGAGATTTCAAATTCGCGCCTGGACTTTTTTATTACACTTTTCGCTTCACGCCTTAGAGATATGTAGTTGTTTCGTAACCACAAATTGTCTTTATCGCACTTATGTAGTCTATAAGCCCTATCTCTACTCTTTATAATGTCTCCTACTCTAGAAGTAAACCACAAGGGCTTGTTGTTTGCTTTCGCACGCTTAATTTTGTACGGTACACATTTCTCATTTCTTGCCCTAAATACTGTTTCGAACGATTCCCACATTAGTTTTGCGTTGGAGTTCCCCATTACGTTTTCCCAATTGACGTGTGACAATTTATTTCGAAATTTACTAAAGTCTGCGTGCTGGAAGTTAGGAATTTTAGTCGAGTTAGCTGGTTTCGGGTGACTTACTGAGAGGACAAATTCTACCATATTGTGATCGCTATTGCTTAACGGTTCTATTACTTGAAGATCTGTGATTAGCCTATCATCCGTAGTTATTACTAAATCTAAAATACTGTCCAACCTCGTAGGTTCCCCAACCTTTTGAATAAGAAAGCTATCCTCGAGAAAATTAACTAAACGATTACCTTCCGCGTCTCCCTGCGTTGTATCGTAATTCACGTTGGCGCAATTAAAGTCACCCATAACTAAAGCCTGCTCACTACCGATTATTATTCTCTTTAGTTCACGATATAACGCTCCGTCCGTATCAGTTGTTTGATTTGGGAGCCTATATATAACCGCAACAAGAAGTTTGAAATCGTTCAATTTAAGTTCTGCTATAGTCGAATCTATCGGTTCTGGAATTGTGTGCCTTACTTCTATAAAGTTCGCAATATTATCTTTGATATACAACATAACACCGCCTCCTCGCCTACCTATTCTGTTTTTAACAAAAAGTCTATAACCTTTAATTTGATACTTCCCTACAAAGTCACGAGTTTCAGTGCTAAGCTACGATTCACATATCGCAATTATATCATAGTCTTTACAAGCAATTAAAGAAAAAAATTCGTTTCTTTTATTTCGTAGGCTACGAGCATTTAAGGATAGAACCTTCAGATTGTTTGTAATTGCGACACCTTCGCGAGTGCAGGGGAAATTTGTGGAATTTACGCTGGGACCGTTCGAGTTACGGCAGCCTGAAAAGAAGAGACAGTATTATGTAATAGTCTTCCTAAACGCGCAGCTCCAACGTCATTAAGATGAAGTCCATCTCCGAGGAACAAGTCCCTCCTGCCGTAGAAACTGTTCCAAAATTACGCAAAATGCACTTCTTCCTGTTGGCAAAGAGATTTTAGGTTATTGTTAATATAGGTCGCCTTGCTGTAGAAATCGTTACGTTGGATAATTCGAGGAAGTATACCTGTTAAAACAATCTTATTAGTTTTTTCCTTTAATCGCTCTAGTAATTCCCTGTACCTAGCCAGCAGTTCTTCCGATCTAGAATTTAAAACGTTATTAGTACTGACATAAATAACATACGTTGTGTCCTCGGAGGTACCGTCTGTGTGTGTGTGTGTGTATATATATATATATATATATATTTTATTTTTTTTTAATTGGGGTTGTTTAACCTCCTTCGTAACATCTAAGGGCATATGACGGAGGGGACCTACAGCTTTACGTGGGATCCGAACCACGGGTCGCTACATAATCTGGGCGCAGAGGACGGTCTCCCATCCAACTACTACCTAGACCCAATGTCGCTTAACTTCGCTGATCTCCGGGAAGCGGTGTTGCGACATCGGCCACATATATATATATATAATGGTCATTGTAAATTTGGAGACAGATGCAAATTCTACCACCCGAACATCTGCAGGACTTACGCAAAATATGGAATTTGCAAACACGGGAAAAAATGCTACTATCAACATCTCCCGACGGACCCAAAGGACAAAGTTTAAATGACAATAGGAATAACAATAGGAACACAATAAGCGAACAAAAACAATTTTTCAACATCGCAGAACGATACGGCTGCTAAATGTCATCCAACGCAGGCAGTTGACAGAGATAGAAACTCCCGAGCCAAACCGCTTCCGGGCAAGAAGTTACCAGAACAGGAAGGCGGAAACGGATCTCTCTCGGAGGATCATAGGGCAACGAAACAAGCGAGACCGAAGGAAAACGAACTTAAAATGCACAAGGGGCAACGAAAAACAAAACATAAATATTGTACTGGCTAATATTCAAGGAATAAGACCAAACCAATCACTCAACAAAGTTTCGTACCTGAAAGGATTTATGGCCGAAACAAGGGCGGACATCGTATGCCTCACAGAAACTCATCTTAAGGATTGCCAAGGAAATTGTGAAAACGGCGAACATTGTATTGATAAGAAAGAGATAAATATAGAGGGCTTCAACTGACTAAGAGCAGATGGAACAACGAGACGTAAAGGTGTCTGTGCTATATATGTACATGAAGGTCATATGACAGAGACGATAATAAGTAAATCAAACAGCTTTGTGGAACACCTAGCAGTGAAAATGGAAAAACTAAACGTGATACTAATAGTCATTTATAGACCTCCAAACACCCCAACTGAAAAATTCTCGGAGGCCACTGATGACATCAGAAAGCTAATAAAGGCCATGCACCCTCCATCCCCCAATATAATGATCTGCAGACACTTTAACTTCCCATTTATAAAATACAAAAAGGGGGATAGGAATATATATGTACACCAGGACGATGTAGGCACAAGAGAAGACCAGGAGCAAGCAAAAATGTTGCTGGATCTCACAAATGAGTTTATGCTGACACAGGAGATGACACAAAATACCAGAAAAAATAACTGCCTAGATCTGGTATTCATGAATAACACGAACTTGATTGCTGATATGAAAATAACCCCAACTTAATCGAGATATCAACAAATATGACGAGAACATTAAAAGACAATACACATGTTGAGGAAAGAAGGAAACTTGGGGCCTTTAACTTAAACTCCAAGACTATAAATTGGGAAGCAATCAGATTGCACATGGCCCAAATAGAGTGGAGAACAGTTTTAGAGAATAAAACAACTGAAGAAATGCTAACAACCTTGAAAGAAAAACGCTCAGAATTTTAGAAAAATATGCTCCGAAATCACAGCCAAAAGGAAAGAGGAACTGGCTAGAGAGGCAAAAAAGAAGAATATTCCGCAAAAGAAAGAGAGTGGAGGCGAAGTTAGCCAAATGCGGAGATAATGCCAGGAAAGTAATACAAGAAAAATTGGAGGGTATCGATAGGGAAATACAAGCCCTGATTAAGGACCATACGGGAAGAGGAAAAGGCAGTAGAAGCAATAAAGGAAAATCCACAATACTTCTATAGCTATGCGAAAAGGAAAACAAAAACGCGCGCTGCTATTGGGCCCTTAAGGAAGAGAAATAATGAACTAACCGACGATCCAAAAGAAACATCTGAAACATTGAGAGCCCAGTATGAATCAGTTCTCAGTACCTCAAAGAGTGACAAAGCGATACCTGACATAGATGCATTCTTTGAAGAGAAATTTTACCCCAGAAGATGTAGCGAGAGCTATAGGACAAATGAAACCACATTCAGCTGCAGGTCCGGACAATTGGAACGCATTATTGATTAAAAACTGTAAAAACGAAATAGCTACACCTTTATACTGGATATGAAGAACATCCCTAGACACTGGGGAAATACCGAGCATCTTGAAAAGAGCAAACATTGTCCCTATATATAAAAGAGGGGACAGATCTCGAGCAAAGAATTATAGACCAATGTCATTGACATCCCACCTCACCAAAGTATTTGAAAGAATAGTTAGAGAAAAAATTTATGATTTTTTGGAGACACGGGAAAGATTCAACGAAAATCAGCACGGATTTTGATCAGGTAGATCATGCCTATCACAACTAATAGAACATTACAACAATATCCTAGATGCACTGGAAGGCAATGACAACTACGATGTCATATACACAGAATTTGCTAAAGCTTTCGACATATGTGATCACGGTATAATAGCACATAAAATGAAATATATGGGAATAACAGGCGAAGTGGGAAAATGGATCTACAACTTCCTCAGAGAACGTCTACAGGTCGGAAGTACGCAGCTCAGTACCACAAGGGACAGCACTGGCCCGACTCCTGTTCATTATCATGCTAACAGACATAGACAGCGGAGTAAACAGCAACAGTATAGTAACATCCTTTGCAGACGATACAAAGATCAGCAGAAAAACCAGCGATGTAAATGAAGTGGAGGCTTTGCAGAGGGACACGAACAAAATATACAAGTGGTCAGAAGATAACAGCATGACATTTAACACCGAGAAATTTCAGCTCTTGAGATATGGTAGAAAAGAGGAACTTAAACAGACTGCATATTATGCTCCAGATAGACAGGAAATTCAGAGAAACACAAAAGCGATCGATCTGAGGGTAGTAATGACCGATGATGCGAAATTCGAAACACAAAATCAGATAGCGATAAATAAAGCAAAAAAAGTTGCGGGACAGATACTAAGAACGTTCAGAAGAAGGGTCAGGACAGTAATGATTCCCCTGCTAAAAACACTGATTAAAGCAAAACTTGAATACTGCTCAGTTTTGACGTCCCCATATAAAAAGGAAGAAATTAATAAACTAGAGACATTTCACAGCCAAGATTCATGGCTGCAAAGAACTCAACCTCTGGGAAAGACTACGTAAACTAAATCTGTACTCCCTGGAAAGAAGAAGAGAGAGGTACACCATAATTTACATATGGAAAATGATCGAAAAACTGGTACCAAACCTAAAACTAAACCCAATTACCATTCAACGCGGATTCAAACAACATTGGAAAATAGGAAAGGCAGAATGTGTAGTGTACCCAAATTAAAGGCCCGATAAGGGACCTCCTCAACACTGAAGGAAAATAGCTTGGTTATCAGGGGGCCAAGACTTTTTAAACCAGCTTTCAGAGGACCTCAGAAATGTTACAAGGGTCAAAGTTGAAGTCTTCAAAAGAAGACTAAATGCTTGGCTCAGGACGGTACAAGATGAGCCGGGTGTACTTGGCTATTTACGGTGGAGAACGCAAGAAAGCAAAGCGCTCCTCCACCAAGCCAGACCTAGACGCGGGGCCACGGATCTTTTCCGTTTGGGGGCTAGCACCGAATTTTAATGAAAATCGGTATACTAATGTAGTTTTGATCACTAATTTCAAAAATAACTTTTTTTTGGAGGAATGAAAAACAAACATGTTAGAGCACTTTAAATAATGTGTTTTTAACGAAAATATCATGACTTAACCTAACCAATCGTCAAGGGCGTACAGTTGACCTAACCTGGCATTCAATTTTACCGTTTGACCGACGCTTTTGGCAGCGAAAGAACTGGGTATTTTTATCAAAGGAACACACTTTCCTACACTTAGAGCACTTTTTCATAAACAGTAGCAGTTTGTGACTCTGACTAAATTTAACACAATCCTCTGTAACTAGTTTAAGTGTTATTATTTTTTTTTATTGGGTTCAAAATCCCAGCTGAGCCCTGAACGGCCAAGCTCTGAAGGGCCAGTTCAACCTACAGCCCAAGTTAAGCTAGAATTAAAAACTTATGGACTTGGAGGTCCTATTAGGTCCTACCTCAGGGCTGCTGACTCGATGTGGGCCTACCTTAGGCCTCAGTTGCGTGAATTTAAGATAAAAATTTAAAGGAGCACTATTTATGGTCTTCTTTCTAAACCTTGCAACAACAACACAACCTGCACTATTACACGATGCAACAATCTTGTATCTAAACAACCAAACTGAATTGCAAGAGAGCTCTATATTCCATCTGCCACCTCTTCCATAACTGGTCTTGTAGCTCTTCAAGGTATCTGAACCTTCTGGTTAACTCTCCTTGAGTGCTCTGGATATGCTGCAAGTCTTCTGGCACACTGGGGTTTGATGTTAATCGTTTACCATAAAGAAAATGATTTGGTGTCAATGGCTCTGCATCCTGTATACTGTTATAAACAAAAGTGATAGGCCTACTGTTCATCATTGCTTCTACTTCACACAAAACAGTGCAGAATTCTTCTTTGCTCAAATGAGCATTAGCTAAAAGTTTCTTTAATGGACACTTTACACTTCTCACTAGCCTTTCCCAAAATCCTCCCCACCATGGTGCTCTCTCAACAATAAACTCCCACTGTACCCCTTGGTGTGAAAAGTAGGATTGGAATCCTTCCTCTTTTAGCAAGTACCAAACTTCTTGGAGTTCCTTTCCAGCCTTTTTGAAGGTTTTTGCATTATCCAATATGATTTTATTTGGGAAACCCCTTCTGTTCACAAACCTTTTAAAGGCCAAAAGAAATACATCACTACTTAAGTTGCTTACCAACTCCAAATGAATTGCTCTGGTGGTAGCACGTGTGAAAAGACATATATAACCTTTGTTAGACTACCCTTGTCCTTACACATAGACTGGACCTGCGAAGTCTACTCCCACTACATCAAATGGGGCAGTATAGACACACCGTTCTCTTGGAAGTGGAGCCACCTTTTCATAATAAGGCTTTGCACTCCAACGCTTGCAAACCACACATTTATGCAAGACCTTTTTCACTACTTGCCTAATTTGGGGAATCCAAAACTGTTGTCTGATCTCTATTATCACTTCTCTAACTCCGGCATGTAACAACTTATGATGAGTATCCAGGATCAAAAGTTCCACAAAGTGCCCCCCCGGAAGGTAGCAAAATTGGATGTCTTTTCTCCTCTGGAAGCCCAGAAAACTGTAGTCTACCTCCTACTCTCAATAAATCCTGAACCAAAAACACATCCAAACCCTTGAGAGCAGAATGTGTTGGTAGAACCTGTAATGGACGGCTGGTGAGCAATTCCCTCTCTTCACCAAATTTTTCCTTCTGAACATATACCACCCAGTATTGCCTAGCTTGCTGAATCTCCTTACTGTTCAGAATTCCTTCCCTTCTTGTTTCTCCCTTAATATTGTTGGTAAATCTATATACCCATGCTGTCACTCTTAACAACCTTTTCAGACTGCTAGTGTCCTCAAGCCTCAATATGGGGTCCTGCTGCATAACTTGAGAACTGTTCACAGTGCATTTTCTCATTTCACTCACCCATTCTTCTTGAGCCTGGTATTCTCCTACAATAGGCTGATTAGGCCAGTTTTCGCTTCCAAGTTTTAGCCATTCTGGCCCATTCCACCACAAACTTGACTGTGCAAGATCTTTCACTGAAATTCCTCGTGTTGGTAAATCAGCTGGGTTTTGAGTGCCTGGACAATGCTTCCATTGCTTGGGATCTGTTTGTGCTTAAATTTCCTCCACCCTATTGGCAACAAATGGTTTCCATTTCCTTGCCTGGCTTCTTAACCAGTGCCAAACTATAGTAGAGTCTGTCCAATAATAGCTTGGAATTTCATAGAGGGCCAAAGACTTTTGCACTGTAACTGCAAGCCGACTAGCAATAACTGCACCCATCAATTCCAACCTTGGAACAGAAAGCCTTTTCAAAGGTGCTACTCCGCTCTTTGCAGCAACCAACCTGCAACTTACTTCCTCTTTCAATGTGCCTCTTATATAAATACAAGTTGCATAGGCTTCATCACTTGCATCACAAAAGATGTGCAGCTCCAAATTGTCTGGACTATTGTTCAACTCTCCAAAATACCATCTTGGAATTTCAATGTCTCCAAGATGTGCCAATTCTTTGAACCAATATTTCCACCTTACCACCATATGATCAGGTAACTCTTGGTCCCAACCAAGTCCAATTTCCCAGAGGCTCTGAAACCAAATTTTTTACTTTATCACAAATGGAGCCAGGAATCCAAGACGATCAAAGACCTTTGAAGCCAAACTAAGAGCTGTACGTTTTGTCCACCTTGTCTCATTCTCAGCCAGCTCTACTAAAGATTTCCCATTGAAGGTAAACAAATCCTCTCCTTGCTGCCAAACAATGCCTAGCACTTTTGCGTCTATTGGCCACAACTCCTTAATACCAGAATCCTCAATACTTTCTGCTGCATCATGTACTACACAGGACTGACTCATAAACTCTTGTAATTGAGCATGATTGGTCTGCCATTTTCTAAGCTCCATGCCAGCCTCCCTCATTATAGCTCTAGCCTCCATGAATATATGTTTAGCCATTTCTGTATTATCCACGGAACACAGCAAATCATCAACATAAAAATTTTTCCTTATGTGTTCAATAGTGTTTGGATAGACTTCAGAATATTTCTTAAAATGGTACTGCATAGTAGCTGCCAACAGAAATGGACTAGAGCTGAGGTCAAACAACACTGACTTCATTCTATATGCTTGAACCTTAGGTTCATTTTCCAACAAGTCTTTCGTATCCACCCACAGATACCTTACTGCATCTCTGTCCTCTGGTTTTAACTTTATCCGCAAAAAGGCTTGCTTCACATCTGCAGTCAATGCTACTCTACCAAACCTGAATCTCGGTAACAAGGAAAATAAATCTGCATTTAAATTTGGCCCAGCATCCAAACAGTCATTCAAGGACACACCACCTTTGTCCTTGGCTGAGCCATCAAAAACTACCCTCAGTTTGGTGGTAGTTTTGTCCCGCCGCACCACTGCATGGTGTGGCAGATAATGTGCCTCCTGGCTCACCAGCTCACCTTGCACCCTTTCAGCATAGCCCTCCCTTACATAGCTTAGGATGGCCTCATTGTATTCCATTAACAACTCCTCATTTTTTCTTAGCCTGTACAATGAAGTCTCCAACCTCCGATTAGCTAGCTGAAGGTTTGAACCGGGTTTGCAAGAATCCTTCCAAGGGAGGCCAACTTCATAGCAACCATCTCTAAACCCAATCCCTTTTTCAAATTGCTCTAAAACATCACTGTTCACTATACTTGCCTGTTTGTCCTTTATGCCAATGGATTCAAGTTCCCAAAACGCTTTCAAATGCCTTTCCAAACCATGGCTGTTCTCCTCAATCTTAACAAAAAGCGCTTTAACCTCCATTTCATTGCAATAGCTACCATGTAGCATCCAGCCCAGCTTACTTTCAATAGCTACCGGACCTCGAGATGTGCGGACAATATTACCAGTGATGAAGTTCCAATAATAGTCAGCTCCAATCAAAAGACTAATATCTTCTGTTCCTTCAAACTTATCATTGCCCAAATTAATTCCTTTAACTTGCAATTCTTGGACACATGCCATATCTAAACAAATAGTGACTGGAGCACAAAGTTCCTCAATCTTTACAGCTTGGACCTTGATAGTGGGACTTTGTGGTAACAACCCCTTACCCAGAACTTCTACCTTCTTAACTTTGGTTCGGTTTTGAACGAAACCCCCAAACTCAGAAATTCTTAAATTTTCCCTCTTAAGTTCTTTAAACTTCAATTTTCTGGAAATTCTGGTCTTAATAAAGCTACACTGGCTACCACTATCAAACAACACTCTTACAGTAGCTTCTCCATCATTCCCAATTAATAAGGCTGCAGCTGTTTGCAATAATCCCCCTTTACTTTTACTCCCTTTCATAGCAGTGGCATGTGCCACTGATGTCTCTACTTCGGGGGTAGGCCTACTAGGAGTGTTTCACACAATAATGGCTGATGCCTGCCATGACACTTTTTGCACAAAATTTTAAACTTACAAAACCTTGCTCTGTGACCTTTCAAAAAACATTTAAAACATGCTGTGGACTTAGTTACCCTGTCCTTTCTCTCCTCAAAAGGTAAAGCCTCAGCCACCTCACATTTATATGACTTGTGGTTGCCTTCGCAAAATATGCATTCCTTGATTCCCTTTAATTTATTCTCAGAGGATGTGTAGAGCTGACACTGTACCTGGGCTATTCTTTTTTGTAGAAACCTTGATGCTGTGCCTGCCTTTGTCCCCTTGTTTAACATCCCACTGTGCAAACTCAATTCCCTCTCGTCTTGCTAATTC
Organism: Bathynomus jamesi; assembly: GCA_023014485.1. Lineage (NCBI taxonomy): Eukaryota > Metazoa > Arthropoda > Malacostraca > Isopoda > Cirolanidae > Bathynomus > Bathynomus jamesi. The sequence continues at coordinate 249,897 of JAJOZX010002365.1, read as the reverse complement.
TGTGCCTAAAAGACTTAACATCTGCTGAAGGGGGATGTACACATGTTCTGTAGAGTGTCCCCTACTTAATTCAAGCAAAATTGAGCTCGACAATTTAGACTCCAGTATAGTGACCAACATTATACCATACCTTTCCATTCCTACACCCAAGTTGTCCAGGGACCTAGTTCTAACTTCAAATTCATCATATAACAGCCGTAACTCCTTGACACTATTGGGATTATTAACAGGAGGTATAGCTAAAAGTTCACGGAGGTGGCTTTTAATTAAGATCTCTGGCTTACCAAACCGTTTCTTTAATAAGTTTTATATCCCAAGCCACATTATAATTAGCCTCTGTTAATGCTAATCCTGCTATTGTCTTTGCTGCCTCCCCTTCCAAGAGGGACTGCAAATAATTAAGCTTCTCCACCGCGCTTAACACTTGACTAGAATGAACTGCTGATTGAAAACTGTCTGCCCATCCTTGCCATTCCTGAATACTCCCAGAAAATGTTTTGAGTACAAGCCTCGGTAATTGAACTGCAGATCTGTTAACCTTAACTTCACAAACACCATTTGTTGAGGGTTATGTTTCATTATTAGACCTGGTCTCTAACTGTACTGAGCTGCTAAACTCTTTTGCTCGGTGGCATACTTTAATTATATCATCATTAATCTCTTCAAAGTAAATTATGTTATTTTCTATTTCATCCTCTTCTATAAGAGCCTCAATTTTAACATTTACTTCACTTAGAGCAACCTTTTTAGTTTCTAATATGGAAAGCTGCGCAGTCACTAAGCTTAAATCCTCTTGCTCTATGGCAGAATCTATAGTGGCAATGACTTTGGTAATTAGACCTTTGTAGGCGCTTCTCCCTTTTTTAAACTTGTTCAATTCAGCTGCACTCATCTTCAATGCAAACAGCAATTGGGCTCAATACCAAATAAGCTGAATTGGCAAAAATACTTAACCAAACTGATCAAACTCAAATTTTGCGTTTTTCAAATAAACTGAATTGCTGGGTGGGGTACTGACCAACCACCAGTATGGAATACCAAATTTTCCACCCAAGTAACTGGCGCACTGAAGTCTGCAACCTTCGCCTACGAATAATAAACCAAAATTAACCAAACCGGTAAAAATGTAGGCCCAAAACAACGACAGACGAGTGGCCAAGTTTCGCAATTGGGCGACCAAACTTTCTACCCTGGGACCTTAACTCAATTATGCTCAACCCGTCTAGGCCTAACTTGGGCTACAATTTGCACGATCAGAACTTTGCCGAAAAATAATCACTGACTCAGTCTTGGGCTAGAATCCGGTTCGAAGGACCATGTTATTATTTTTTTTTTATTGGGTTCAAAATCCCAGCTGAGCCCTGAACGGCCAAGCTCTGAAGGGCCAGTTCAACCTACAGCCCAAGTTAAGCTAGATTAAAAACTTACGGACTTGGAGGTCCTATTAGGTCCTACCTCAGGGTTGCTGACTCGATGTGGGCCTACCTTAGGCCTCAGTTGCATGAATTTAAGATAAAAAATAAAAGGGGCACTATTTATGGTCTTCTTTCTAAACCTTGCAACAACAACACAACCTGCACTATTGCACGATGCAACAATCTTGTATCTAAACAATCAAACTGAATTGCAAGATTGCTCTCTATAAGACCACACCCTGTAAGTACCGTATTCCACAAACGAGTAGAAAAGACGCGCAGCGCCCCAAAAAATTATGCCACAAGAGTGCCCAAACAATGATGCCACAAGAGCCTAAAGATGCTAGCTCTAAATTAAGTGAATTTTTCACTAACCTTACAATTATGAAATGGATATATATATACACACCTTAACTTAATATATACAAGCAATGCTGCATCAATCAGCTTAGTCATCATAGCGCCTTGGGACAACAATGGTTCTTCCTCTTCTAGATTTTCTGACATTAAGCTAGTTAAAACACATTAATTATTTAAAGTGTTCTAACATGTTTGTTTTTCATTTCTCCAAAAAAAAAAGTTATTTTTGAAATCAGTGACCAAAACTACATTAGTATACCGATTTTCATTAAAATTCGCTGCTAGCCCCCAAACGGAAAAGACCCGGGGCCACCAGCTTGACCTTCGTGTGAAGAGAGACCAACGCACGGAACAGCAACAAGGTAACAAGGTACTCAAGGAATGAACAAAAATTAAAGATAGAAAACAATCGACATTAGGTTCCGCCCCCAAATAAGGATCGCTTTCTCCGCTTTATTGAAACACACTCAATCATTTGCGGGGGCGGATCCTAGTGTAGATTATTTTCTATCATTAATTTTTGTTCTCCGTTAGGAAGGTCTTTTAACCCTCATCAGGAACCATTATGGGGGATCAAAACATTGAAAGAGATTATATTATTTGTTAAAAGTTCTTAAATATCAAATACTGCTCAATGTTTTATTCATGTGATTGTTGTTTTGGTGCCAGTACTAAAAGATAAAAAGGGTAAAATCAATAGTAAAGATAACTATAGGCCCATAGCTTTGGCCAGTATTATGTCTAAGATGTTTGAATATTTACTCATTAATGGACTTGAATGTTACCTGTATACTAGTGATAACCAATTTGGTTTCAAAAATAAACATGGTACTGGTATATGTGTGTGTGTGTGTGTGTGTGCCTCGAAAGAGATGGTCTGTAAATATCAAACTCTAGACGTTACTGTATTTTTATGTTTCCTAGGTGCCTCTAAAGCATTTTGATCGTGTTAATCATGACAAATTATTCATGAAACTTGTAAATCGTAATGTACCTGGTTACTTAGTCCGTATTAGGGTTTCTTTCCCGGGATCCCGGCTGTTTTTATTGGATTTGAAAATCCCCGGAATTGGACAAATATCCCGGGAAATCCCGGAATTTTAAAATGACTTACCTAATTTATTTTTATTGATTTATTTGTTTTTTTCTTTTGTTTTTAGAAGGCTCTTGGGTAGAATTAAAGAAAACTGCATAATATTTATCACATTTTATTCTACTTTTCTGCTTTCTTAAATGAACACCTACTAGCATTAGCAACTTAGAGCAATCTAAAAGTGGGCCCGTATGCCAAAAACTGGCCGAGGGAATGTCGCTAGCGCTGCGTATAACACAAGGAACCGAGTCTCAGTATATTATCTAGCGATCGCAGGCAACTCATCTTACTCAGAGTTTAAGCAAGCATTTGAAGCAAGAACTGCAGTTATTCGAGACAATAGGGAACAGAACTTCAAACATCATGAATTTATTTGATGCACTGAAAACCATTCCGCCAACCTCTGTTGAATCAGAAAGAGCCTTTTTTGCAGCAGGTTTATTTAATCACCAAGTTGAGAACTTGTCTTAGTGATAGAAGTATCGATTGTTTATGTTTTTTAAGAAGCTATTTTAAAAATGTTGATTGACTCTTTTAAATATTTTAAGATAAATATTTTAAGATAAAAGGATGAAATTATTTTTTCTAATGGTTTATTTTATTTTTATTTTTTGTATTGGCTAAATATTTTAAGATAAAATATGTTGAGATAAAAGGTATAAATTATTTTTTTATGAAGTTTCTTTTTCTTTTTTTATTTGCAAATGCACTTAATTATAATTAAAGGAATATAATATTTTAGCCTTTTATTTGTCCCCTGCAGATGAATAGCATGATAAATATTATGTTTAATAAATAGCTACCACTGATTGGTAAACTCAATTCAAGTATTACAATGCAAAAGTGGTCATCTAGGCATAAGTAATTGGTTATCCCAATTCTAAAAGGGTATTTTATCACTGAACAATAAAAAAAATGACCGTTCTCTTAAATATACAACCATTTCCTGGATTTCCCGGGATCCCTGGAATTGGCTTCATTTTTCCGGAAATTCCCAGGATTTCCCGGGATGAAAAAAGCTGCATATAAGGAGAAACCCTAGTCCGTATATTAATATTCTGGTATAATCACCAAACAATGATTGTAAGATGGGGGTGCAATTAATTCAGAGCCATTCTCTGTGACCAATGGTGTCAGGCAGGGAGGGATATTATCCCCCTACTTATTCAATGTTTACATAGATAATCTATCTGTTGTACTCAGAGCTGGGCAGTATTTAAATACATTTGTGTATTTAGAACTGTATTTATAAATACATTGTTTTTCATGTATTTAAATATAGTATTTAAATACTTTAATGAGTATTTAAATACAATGTATTTAAATACTCAAAATATAAAAATGTAAATACTTTTACTGGTTTAATACACGTTCTGTACTAGCACAGTACGACGCGTCGACAGTGTAGTACAGCATGGTTCATGTTTCAACGTGTCAGTTCAATCAGTTGTGTGCCACTCTTAGTCGAAAGCGGTTGATTTCTTTATCGTGTGCGTGTCATGGCTTCAACAAGCAAATCCGGTGAATCAAACAGTGATATATCTGCAGATAACAATTTAGTTCACCCTCTGTTTGTTGGAAAATACTTTAAAATTAAATCTAAAGACGGTAATAAGGTAAAGTGCATGTATTTACAAATGTATTTAAATACAATTGATGTATTTTGTATTTAGTATCTAAATACATTCGTAAAATGTACTTAGTATTTAGTATTTAAATACATTTCTCCCATGTATTTAGTATTTAGTATTTAAATACATTCAATATATTTATTGCCCAGCTCTTGTACTGAACACTTGTAAAATAGGCTGTTATCTTGGTAGAATGATTGTTAATCATCTAATGTATGCAGATAATCTAGTTCTTATTTCTCCATCTCTAAAGGGGCTCAGTACACTTTTGAAAGTTTGTGGAAGGTATGGGAAGGATAACGACATAAAATATAATCCTGATAAAAGTCATGTTATGATTATGAGGACCAAGGCCTACAAGTATGTAAAATTTCCTGAATTTTAATTGAATGACATGGTGCTGTCAGAAGTGACCCAGACTAAGTATCTTGGCCCAGGGGTGTGCTGCCAATTTCTTAACAACTGGTTCTGATACAGATAGGGGTGTAAATCGGCAAGCGCCAATGGCGCGAGTCATTAAGCTAGGGGGTCTGGGGTGAGCGGTAGCTTCCCCAGCGGGGTCCGAGGCGGAGCCCCGGAAGCCAACGCATTTTAGCTTTTCCAAACAGCATTTTGTAACATTTTGGCAGAAATTATTTAACATATTCTTTATACTCACTAATGACATAATTATCTAAAAATAACTAATTTTTCATCAAAAAATAAATAAATACTGAACCGACCACTGCTTGTGATACTACTTATATTTTTCTATAAAATCCTGAAAATTTTTTAAAAAATTTAGATATAAATTTACCTTCTCAATCATGTCTCATTCAAAAAGTTTCCATATAGCCAGTTCGTTCTGCGATGGTTGAGTATCAACAAACGGTTCGGTGATCCAGTCAAAATTTAACAACCGGTTCGTGCGAACCGGGCCGAACCGGTCCCAGCACACCCCTGTCTTGGCCACATACTAACTGATAGTCTTTCAGATGACTGTGATATTCTATGGCAATGTAGAAAATTATATGCTCACGGAAATGCTTTGATTAGAAAATTTCATATGTATACATAAGCTGTTAAGTTGATCTTATTCAAAACTTTTTGTACCCCAATGTATACAGCTCATTTGTGGTGGAACTACAGGATGTATAATACGAGAAAGCTGTATGTTGCCGATAATAATATTTTTAGGAGTTTATTAAGAACTCCAAGATTTATAAATGGTGCTCCTTCTAGTGCCAGTATACTGTTTGTAGTCAATAGGGTGCCTAACTGTGCCAGTGTCATACGCAATTTTGTATTTCGATTTATCACCAGGCTTGGTGAGTTAGTCAAGATAATAGAAGCCATGGTTAGTGGACTGATCTCCGATACATTTTATAGATCTCAAATCTGGAAGCATTGGCGTAGGAAACGTTATGTTCATTATTCATAATGATTCACTGGCCTACATAGTCACTGCTCCAGACAACTATCTATCTGACATATGGAAACAAGGTAAAATTATTACACTACTCAAACCAAACAAAAATCCAACAGAACCAGCTTCCTATAGACCCATTACTTTACTATGCACACCTTTCAAAGTAACAGAAAGACTAATCTTACAAATCACCAAAGGTGGGCACCCGGGCCTCAAAAAGGACCGACGGTCCCGGTCCCGGTCCTTGCCTCAAACTGGACCGACGGTCCCGGTCACGGTCCTTTCTGAAGATAGGACCTAGGAACGACTCGGTCCTCGGTCCCTATATATAATATAAGTGAAAAGTTTGATTAAAATGAAAAATGAAATTAAAGACACCGGAAATCTTTAATTTTATTAACGTAAATTATAATTAATACAATACATGATGAAAAAAGTTATTAAGTTAAATGCTTGAGTTTCCCCTCAAGAAGACTAGCATTTCAAAATGGCTGTCACTGAGCCCTGACCTTTTCGGCTTGAGGACGTCCTTCCCCAAAGAGAAGAGCCTCTCCACGGCGGCACTGGATGGTGCCAGGTGTTGAAACAAGTTTCAGTTCAGTCTCAGTCTCTTTCTGAGTCTTCTGGAGGAAACGATCCATCTTCTTTAGAACTTCAAATAATCACTAAACACACTAAAATCACTAAAAAAGACTGTCCGGAATTGCTTAAAAATGGACCGTCGCTCCTCATTTCGGTCCTCACTGAGAAAAGGACCGACTTTCCCGTTCACGGTCCTTAAAAAGGACCGAGTTCCTGGAATTCGGTCCTTTTGGAACTCGGTCCTGCCCACCTTTGCAAATCACCAACCCACATATACCACTATCGCCTACTCAACATGGATTCAGACCTCACCACTCAACCACGACATTACTCACTAACCTCACGCAGCACATCATGGATGGCATCAACTTCAGACAACCAGCTCAACGTACACTATTAGCAACAATAGACATTAGTAAAGCATTTGATGTTATCCCACGCTTCCCTCTCATAAACAAAATACTCAACACAAACATGCACAATAACACCAAAAGGTGACTGAGCACCTATCTTTCAGGAAGATACTCACATGTCACATTTAATGGCAAGTCATCCAAAAACAAGCTTTTTCCGAACGGGGTCCCTCAAGGCTCTGTTCTCTCACCAACACTGTTCAACTTATACATTAGGGTGTGTCAATTTTAGTAAAGTCAACAATTCAAAAACTACTAATGCTCAAATGAGGTCATATTATCTAGCAAACTTAGAAACATCTTTAGTGTTGTTTAAAAAAAGCCATTTACCTACTTATATTTGATCATAAAGGTTTGAAATATAACCTAAATATGACTGTAGCAGTGTAGCATCGTATATCAATGTGCTATTGGTATGTGTGGTCAATTTTGGTTATTTTTGGTGTGCAGTATGGTTTCTAAGTTTCACATAGTCACAAATGCTGGAGTTTTGATTGTGAATGCATGTGTTTTCCCTCCTTTTTGACAATTTTGATTACTTCGTAATGTAAATATTGTGTAATTCAAATTATTCGAAATGTTATGTGTAACCCAAACTTTCTGTATATTTTGATATGATAGATATATGAAATTGTCATTACTTTGAATAATTAAGTCTTGTACCTATAACAACACAACCTTTTATCTGAGCTTATAGGAAGATATTAAGAATTTCAATTAACTTATTTTTATGTAATCATAATTAGTAAGCCTATCCAAATTTCAATGACATTTCTTTTGTTCACAGGTCCACAGGATGAGTCAGAAAGAAATCAGAACCGAAGCAAATCAAGTTGTCACCTAAGTCATTTGGTGGGGACTGGGAGGGAACTTCCCCCTGCTGAGCTGCCCACAGCCAGAGATCTGCTGAGATATGGTTTGTTGAGGAGAGAGATGAGTGAGGAAGACAGGAGGAATTACCCAGTTAATGACCTGATTAACAACGACATTGTTCCAGGGCTACTGGCTCAGTGGAGAAAGGCCAACGCTCTATTCACAGGACCTGTAATCAACACTGAGGTCAGGATCAGGGCTAAAGTGAAGGCACTGTGGGATGAGGCAGTGAAGGTGTCCATTGGCAATGTGAAGCTGGAGGTCAAAGATAGGTTCATGATGAAACTGGACAAATTGGTGGACACCTTGACCTGTCACTGTGTGATCAAGAGCTGCAGTGAGCTTGGGTGCAACCCTCTCTGCAACAGTGAGGTTCACATTGGCTGCAGGAGCGAGCAGAAGATACCAGTGCAGGAGTTTGTCTTCACTAAAGGTCAGAGAGAAAAGGTGGGAAGTGTGGGGGCACACCAGATGGGTCTAGCTGATCACCCTGAAACCAGGAGACAGGAAGCAGTGCTGCAGAGACAGGAGCAGAGAAGGAAGGCCAAGGAGAAGAGGAGGAGGAAGGCAGAGGAGTCATCCAAGAAAGAAGAGGAGTTGAGGGAGGAGTCACTGCTGGAGATGGAGTTGGAGGAGACTGGAGATATACTGGAGGAGGCAGGGAGGAGAGAGGAGGACGAAGACTTCATACCAGAGGCTGCGACAACTTCTTCCTTGCCTGTGGCTAAGAAGAAGAAATACACTGGGCTGGGACAGACTGCAGAGATTGCCACTGCTGCCTGGATTGATGCTGGTCTTATCACAGAGTTTGACACAGCACTGGTAATTGACCACAATAATGTGAGGAGGGCTCAGGAGAGACTGACTAAGGAGCTGGTCAAGAAGTTTAATGAAGAGATTAGGGAAAAATGGCATTACCTGTATCTTCTTTGATGGGAAAAGAGATGACACCAAAGTGATGATGGAAGCTGAGGGCAGTTACAGGCAGTTTCCTGACCTCATTAAGGAAGAACACTACACAGTGTGCAATGAACCAGGTGGGAAATATTTGTAGCATTTTGTACCAGAGGAAGCTGCAGAGGAGAGAAGTCATGCTGAGGTCATTGCTGATCATCTGGTGAACTGGCTAAGAGACAGAGGAGCAGACCAGACCCTTTTGGCCATAGGAGGTGACAGTACTAATGTGAATACTGGCTGGGAGGGAGGAGTAATGCATTATGTGGAGGCCAAGCTTAGCAGGAAGTTGGTGTGGACACCTGGTGACTGCACTGGATGGCAAGACATTGAGCAACAACAAGTGGTCTGGGCCCCTAGGGAAGATGTTAGACACTGCCACTGAGCTGAAGATCAACCCAAACTTCACGAGGATCACTGTTGGTCCTCCTCTATCCCATCTGTCAGGAGGTAGTCAAGGACCTCAGCACAGACCAATCATATGGCTACAGAATCATCACTGCCATCAGATCGGGAGAGGTACCTCAGAGTCTAGCTCTCCTGGAGATTGGGCCAGTCTGTCACAGTAGGTGGGTCATCACGGCTCTAAGGTTCTGCAGATTGTGGATTTCCAAACATGGGCTGAAGGGTAGGAACGTGAAGAATCTGAGGATAATTGTGGAATTCATAGTGGGAGTTTACATGCCAAATTGGTTCAACATCAAGTTAAATCACAGCTGGGTGGAGGGTCCCAGGCATGTACTGTACCAGCTGGAGCTGCTCAGAAGTCAGAAGAAGGAGGTGATAGGAATAGTGATGCCTACAGTGAAGAGATCAGCCTGGTATGCACACTCTGAAGCTGTGCTCCAGGCCATGCTGTGCAGTGAGGCGGGATAGGAGAAGAGGGAGGCAGTGAAGAGGATACTAGAAATCAGAGGTGAAGGAGATGAGGACACACAGGTAGGAGACTGCAGTGTCAGACCCAGGAAGACTCCTGACATCAACCCAGATGCCACCAAACTCTCGGAGCTTATTGACTGGAACTTTGGCGTGACTGAGCCTCCTCTGACCTGCTCCCTCACCACTGCTGCAATCAAGGAGTTTCTGGATAGACCAATGGAAGTTCCTGCATGGCCCTCACACACACAGTCAGTAGAGAGGTGTGTAAGGATTTCAACTGAAGCGGCACAACATGTTTATTCACAAGAGAGGAGGGAGGCGTACATCAGTGGCAAGGTGGCCAGTAGGGAGCTCATGTCCAGGAACAAGAGCAAGGCAGACATGGCATCCTTGGCAAAGTTCAAGAAACCTATCTATATTTCTGTTTTAATATTGAAATACAATGAAAATGTCTTTAATTGTATGCAATGTATGTAAAATGTAGTTATATACAATAAAAAAATACTTGCAAAAATTGCTGATTTTTCGTAAACTTCAACTTCAAATATAAGTAGCTAGGAGTGGTAAAATTTGGATTTTAAAGCCATATTTCGATTTAGCATATAAAAATGCATCATTTAGTCACTCTTATTCTTTGAAAATCTAAAGATTTCACTTTGCTCCCTAAAATTGACACACCCTATTATATATGCATGACATTCCAACACCCATAGATAATAAGCTTACCTTATCATCATATGCAGATGACATCACTCTAACATCCACCCACAACCAGTGATGGGCATCGATACATGAAAATCGCTAAAGCGATACCGATACATCGATACATGAAGAACGTCTTAGGCGATACCGATACGCCGATACTTTCTAGATGTCTTAAGCGATACCGATACCGATACATGCATCGCCGGTACATTTTTATAATTATTCATTTAATATGTAGGTATTAGATATTATTGTTTATACTAGTAATTTGTACGCACTGTAAGTAAAATCAACGACATTTTAATGGGTTTTATAGATGTAAATAAAAACAATTGCTTTATTTAATGAAAGTATGTTTTAATTTTGTAGGATACATGAATGACTGAAAATATTACACTAACAATTAAAAGTAATTACTATTACCCTTCAAAATACCAGCTGGCTAAACATCTGGTCAGACAGTCTATTCCTTTTTGGAGCGTGAATGTGACCAGCCAAACTAAACAACCGTTCTACAGGAGCAGATGATGGTAGTGGTGTGTTATACTTCAGGAAGACCCGTAGAATTCCTGGGTACTGCCTCAGAGATTGGAGAGAATGACTTCCGTCACCCAGATACTGTAAAACTTCCATCTCAGTGGAATCTTGGGTTGCAGAGACATTAGTGGAAGCAGACTCATAACAGAAGAAATCATCTGCACTTCCGTCAGATGCAGCATCACTTAGTTGTTGCTGAGGGGTCTGCTCGCTGAGGCTCTTAACAGCATTAACCAACATTTCTTGAACCCTCTTTTTGACAATGTTAGTATTAAATTTGCCTTTTATTGTCATCCACTTTAACTTGAACAGAGGATTTGAAGACGATGCCAGTATTGTTGCTTTACACTCATGCGACGCATCAAGGCACAGAAACTTTTCAAACCGCTTAGTGAACCCTACTGTAACTGCATTGAGAAGTGGCTGACAATGACGCAATGCCTCCGAATTCAAACGCTCTAGCTTCTTCTCTACAGCTAACAATGTCGGAAGCAGGCAACCGAAAAAAACATTCTTTGTCGGACTGCAACCTATCAAGTGCTGTTGCAGTGGGTTGTAGTACGGTTAGGTATTCCTGGAGAAAATCAAGCTCATTATATGAGCGTTTCTATATTATAAGCGTTTCTATATTATGGTTAATTAATCTCAATAACACAAGTACAAACGTGTTTAAACGTTGCGCCGTACTGTGTGACGTGACCAGTAGAGTAGTACTGTCATTAAATAAATATTTAATAATATTATTATTTATGTATATTCATAAATATAACTCAGTAGTGTTATATTATAACATCTATTTAAATATTTAAAAATTCTTATTAATGTATCGATGTATCGAAGTATCGATTTTTTTTCGATACATTTAAGAAAATTGACCTTAGCGATACCGATAAATCGATACTTTTGTCAAGTAGCTAAAGCGATACCGATACCGATACAAAAGTATCGATCGATACGTATCGGCGATACATGTATCTAGATACTGCCCATCACTGCCCACAACAACATCGACACCGCTACAAATAACCTACAAACATACATAAAGAGTATATAAGACTGGCTCACACACAATAGACTCAAAGTAGCGCCCACAAAATCAACCATCACCTTGCTTACAAGCAACACAAATGAACACCAGATAACTCCACAGCTTACACTAAACAACACAAACATTCCCCACACTCACAGGACCAAAATACTCGGGGTCACATACAACACATCATCATCTTTTGCAAACCACATTCAGGACATTAAAAACAAATGTACGTCAAGACTCAACACGCTTAGGGTACTAACAGGCACAAACTTTGGACACCAGCAGGAAACAACATCACTCATATACAAACAATATATTCGCTCAGTTATGGACTATGCTAGCTCATGCTGGGTACCCATTATTTCAAACACACATAAACACCTTACAGCCAATACAAACCAACGCACTTCGTATCATTACAGGATGCACTCAAACAACACCAATAGAACACCCGTACACAGAAACGAAAATATTGAAAGTTAGGAAACATTTAGACATGAGAGGAACACAATTCATGGCAGCAGCAACAACTAACCCACAACACCCTTGCCACTACATGTACAATCATGCACCAACACCTCGCACCATTAAGGTAAACACCAGAGAGACATTATAACCAAATACTCCATTCCATACCACGCCCCACAGACATCACACAGTACAGAAAACACACACACACACACACACAACACCTGACCCACAAAGCACTGACACGACTCGGTCCGAATGCGGTCCTATGTGCGAAGCCGCCACCCATTGACAGGTCAGAGACCAGCCTGAGCAGATCGGATCGAGTTAACTTAGCACAATTCCGATGTGGACATCACCCCAACTTACGGACATATAAATACAGACTAGACAACACCACAGACGACACCTGCCACAAAAAAGTGAACACATTATGACAGACTGTACCGCTCTAGCACAACAACGAACACAACACAACATCACTAGTGCGCTGAACCTCTGGTCCACTCCAAAGAGGGCAATCGGTTACCTGCGTGCCGCCGGCTTGCTCGATCAAGGTGGGCTGATCGGCTAACCAACAACAACAACTATCTCATACACACCGAAGAACAGAAAAAAACTGTCACCAGACCACCTGCCCATCATCATCGCAACACGTTCTACGCTCTGGCCCAACAGCCTTAGGCACACTTACAGAAATTACAAGAAAGCTGATTGGAAACAGTTCAAAATACAGACTGAGGAACAATTCACCACATTAAACAGCACACCCATCATAAACATCAATACAACACTAGATATTTAATCAGATCATCAATAATGCAACCAAATACATACCCGAGGGCAACAATAGGAAATACAACCCGAATTACACTAGAGAAATAGTCCACCTCATAAGGCAACGTAACAACCTCAGACATAACACACAAACACCACACACAGAAACCATAAAAGAGCAGATACAACAGCTCAACACAGAAATAAACAACAAACTCAAAGAAAAACAAACAGAAACATTTAGGGAATTCATAACAACACTAAACCACTCCACAGATACATCCAGGCTATACAAAACTATAAACAGCATTCCCCACTCTAACAGCGGCATTCACACCTCACACGCGGCTATCTGTCGCAGCCAAAATAATATCCCAGCATACAACAAGCTAACATTCTAGTTAATCACTATGCAAAGATAAGTCACTTAAACAGAGACAACAACCAGAAACACGCAGACAGACAAACAGCCAGACACAAGAAAACCTACAGACTCGACACGACCATTACACCCTTCAATACAGACCAGACCACCAAGATCATCAAAAACATTAAGAATTCGAAGGCTACTGGACCAGACAACATATCTAACATACACCTTAAACACTTGGACCCACAGGGAATACTAGCTCTCACAAATATCAGCACATATTCATACCAACACTGTATTATTCCTGACATATGGAAACAAGGTAAAATTATTACACTACTCAAACCAAACAAAAATCCAACAGAACCAGCTTCCTATAGACCCATTACTTTACTATGAACACCTTCCAAAGTAACAGAAAGACTAATCTTACAAATCACCAACCCACACATACCACTATCGCCTACTCAACATGGATTCAGACCTCACCACTCAACCACGACATTACTCACTAACCTCACGCAGCACATCATGGATGGCATCAACTCCAGACGACCAGCTCAACGTACACTATTAGCAACAATAGACATTAGTAAAGCATTTGATGCTATCCCACGCTTCCCTCTCATAAACAAAATACTCCACACAAACATGCACAATAACACCAAAAGGTGGCTGAGCAACTATCTTTTAGGAAGATACTCACATGTCACATTTAATGGAAAGTCATCCAAAAACAAGCTTTTTCCGAACGGGGACCCTCAAGGCTCTGTTCTCTCACCAACACTGTTCAACTTATACATGCATGGTATTCCAACACCCATAGATAACAAGCTTACTTATCATCATATGCAGATGACATCACTCTAACATCCACCCACAACAATATCGACACCGCTATAAATAACCTACAAACATACATAAAGAGTATATAAGACTGGTTCACACACAATAGACTCAAAGTAGCGCCCACAAAATCAACCATCACCTTGCTTACAAGCAATACAAAAGAACACCAGATAACTCTACAGCTTGCACTAAACAACACCAACATTCCACACACTCACAGGACCAAAATACTTGGGGTCACATACAACACATCATTATCTTTTGCAAACCATATTCAGGACATTAAAAACAAATGTACGTCAAGACTTAACACACTTATGGCACTTACAGGCACAAACTTTGGACACCAGCAGGAAACAACATCACTCATAAGTAGTATAGCCGCAAAAAGGGAGACAGAATGGATCAATTTGAAAATTTCCCCCCCTCACCGTCCTTCATGGCGGTCCCTCCTTTATGAGGTGTCCTTCATGGTCCTTCAAAAAAAAAAAAAAAAAAAAAAAAAGGGGGAAAAGGGGGGGGGGGGGAAAGATTCGTCTTCACCTAAAAAAAAAAAAAAAAAATTAAGAAAAGATTGAGCCTCGCCTTCCTCCTTGAAAAAAGTCCTTTCATGAGACAAACAAGAACAAACATGCAAAACCATACATACATTCGAGTACTTCCTGTTCAGGCAAGTTCGCCAGACAGTAGAATTGAAAACTTAAAATGAATATCTGAAAGGCTTTAATAGGCCTAACGAGAGTGTGCATCAGCACATCCAAGTTTCGTTTGTTAACAAATTGCGAACAATACATAAATCAAAATCAGAATGAACATGTTTTAAATCTAAAACAAGTTCTTTGTTTAATATCTGTATTATGAAAAATAAAATGAATATTTATTATTTTAATTTAAATAAATTAATTTCTCTCTTTTTTAAGGGAAACTGGCTTATTTTCAAACGAGATGACCTTCAAATACAATATATACTTATAGTACACGCATATTTGTTTATTTACTTTTAAATATGTAGTTTTCTGTTATTTACATCGATATATACCATCACATTCACTTTCACATGCCATCTTCTGGTATGTGAATTAATAATTTTACTATACAGCAAATTTCGTTATAAAATTGCATATGTTAAAAAGAACATCAAGTTGCGTAACGCAGCTTTGAAACTGAAGCATCAATTCTGTTATCCTCCTCTAAACATCCACTTAAATATTATTACTAATATTGATTTATTGTTATTATTACATATATATATGTACACGTGTTAAGAGTATTTAAATTAAATATATTGATTTCAATTCCCTTCGTAATAAAAGCATCTGACAACTTTACCCCAATCTTGCTATATTTTTCGCACAGTAACTGTTTTGAGAGTAGTAGTTAAGTTTAACTTTCTTTTAACGACTATTAGCTGCTACTAATCTTGTTATTATTATTATTATTATTATCATATATATATATATATATATATATATATATATAAAGGGTGATCCAGAGAAATGGGACCCAAAAGAAACCCCTGTAACTCTTAAAGTATAAGTCCTTTTATAAAATCATACGCATCAATCGAAAGAGGATAGTTACAAGTTTGTACAGGATTGTATAGGTTTTGACAATACAATACAAGACAAGATAAGATACAAAACAAAATAAAAGTGTTAGTTAAAACTAACCCTTCAAGATGACTGCATGGACTGTGGAACAGCTGCGTTTCATAACTGAGCAATATTATGAGCATGGAAGAAGTGTAGTTTCAGCTCAAAGATCTTTCAAGACAAATTTTCAGATGGCAAAATCACCTTCTAAGAAAGTAATCCGTCGGTGTGTCAGAAATTTTTCCCTAACTGGCAGCATTGGAAAAAGAAAACCAACTGGAAGAGTGCGCACAGCAAGGATAGACGAGATCATTAACAGAACTCATGAAATTGTATAGGATAATCCTAACATAAGCATCAGACGTGCTTCTCAGCTGTTAGGAGTTGGATATGGAACAACACACCGTATATTCAAGCAAAATTTAATGCTCTTTCCATATAAAATTCAAACAGTGCAACAACTAAACGATGGAGATTTCGCACGAAGACGACAATTCTGTCAATGGATCCAACAGAAGGTAAATGACACCACCAATTTTCTAGCAACTTTGATTATGTCAGACGAAGCCCATTTTTACTTGAATGGAACTGTAAACAAACAAAATTGTCGTTTCTGGGCAACAGAAAATCCATTGAATATTACTGAAGTCCCGTTGCATAGTCAGCGTGTAACTGTTTGGTGTGGTCTTACTGCATCTCAGATCATAGGGCCGTACTTTTTCGAGGATTCCACCGGAAACACGGTCACTGTAAATGGTGATCGCTACGAAAAAATGTTGACCGATTTCCTTATTCCTAAATTAAGAGATCTTTGTCTAGAAAACCACTGGTTCCAACAAGACGGAGCTACCTGCCATACCACGAGGAACTGCATGGCAGTTTTGCGTCAGACGTTTCCAGGCGAGTTAATCTCAAGATTTGGAGACGTTGAATGGCCCGCAAGGTCTCCGGATTTTTCTCCCTTAGATTATTATCTCTTGGGATATTTAAAGAGTAGGGACTACAGAAATAACCCAACGACCTTGCAAGAATTGAAGGCCGCCATCACAAATGAGATACAGGCCATACCACCGCACACTCTTGCAAAAGTGATGCGGAACTTACAAGCGAGAACACTGGAATGCTTGGCAACTAATGGAGCACATTTGAAAGGAGTCATTTTTAAAAAATAAATATTTCATAATAAACTTGTAACTCTACCCTTTCGAATGATATATAGTTTTTATGAAAGGAATTAAATATTAAGAATATTTGGCTTTTTTTTATGGGTCCCATTTATCTGGATCACCCAGTATAACATCCAAATAAGTAGGTTCGGGTAAAAAACTTTCTTATTAGATGCAATTAAAGAAAACGGGATGTCGAATTTGTGTGGATTGTCATTTTTAAATAGATTCAGTGGGAAATAGGTACTGAAAGTTGAGAGATTTTTCATTAAGAACCTTTCTAGTTGTA